>CATIWR010149806.1:0-124482 GCA_949677035.1 Omphalea diandra
AACGATTACTTGATATATCATTTGTGAATAAGCACTTGCATATGGAACTAAAAAGGCATTGTGACCGACTTGTCAAACACTTGCAAATCACAGGAAGATGGACCAATAGGTCCCAAATCATATGTCAAAAGAATTATAGGAAGATGGACTAATAGGTCCCAAATCATATGTCAAATGAATTACAGGAAGATGGACCAATAGGTCCCAAATCATATGTTATATGAATCACATGAATATCCTGGGAGCAATGTTTGCCTTGTTCTATCACGACAAAAACAAAGCTATTACATTTTCACTTGCATAGTTAATTGTTATATTTGCAATGTATCTTGATGATATTTGATTATGGATTATGTCATGAGAATTTGATTATTGTTTTTATTCACTGAGTCGCGACTCACCAAATAGAAATTTTTTTTTTCAAATATGAAGAATAGGAATTGGACACTTTGGTGCTTCTAGTTTTACATTAAGACATATGGACCACAGGTCGTCAGCTGAATCCAAACTGTCTCTCTCCTTGAGTCATATACATATATGTACATCAAATACATGTTTGATTGTGAGTGTAGGATGGATAAAACCTTTATGCATATGTATTTTGGACATGAATGATATGAGTTATGTAAATGAATATGGTTGTTACAATAGATACATACAGTATCAACATGTTGTCATAGGTACAGTTGAGACATCGTTAAATGCGGGATCAATGATGTTCACCTTTTAACCTAATTATAACCTATCTCAAGGATCCACACATCCTATAAGCCCTTAAAGTCCAAATACAAATAGTTGGAGCACCTCAGGCCTCAACGACCACTGCTGCAACACTCCACTATCAAATGATCTATAAGATTCAAAATCATTCCATAGATTTGTCACTGCCACACCAGAATGAGGCCCTGCTCATTATGGCAGATACTCAGAATGCCCTGACTTGCATCTACATCCCTAGGCAAATCACTAGGGAAGAACTAATCAAGCTATTACTAGAACAGTGGGTGACCAGCTATGAGAAGATGCATGAGAGTAGTCAACTAGTACGGTCTATCAAACTAGTGTATTACCGAATGGCAGATGGAATGATCGAGACAAGGTTCGAAAGACCATCTCTACCTCTAGGAGGTTGTGCATGCTTTACAACTCAGTTCATGATGGAGCCACACTCGCCAGAGCCAAAGATGCCAATTGTCTACTTTGACACTGATGGCAGGCCTGTCTATCCCTTTAAAAGGGATGGTCATTGTTTCTTCGACAAATGTGATTGTGATGATTATCGATATGACTAGATTGACGAAGAAGAAACTGATGACAAGAAGAGAAAGAAGAAAAGAGAATGTTTAGAAATAGAATTAAGAAGAAGGTATGAACATGGTGATCCCTCGATGGGATTACTAAGTGAGTCCTCAGAAAAATATGACTACATAGTCCAATATGGTCCTAGTGCTGATAAGCCTTTACCTTTACCACCTGATCAAACCATACCTCCTACACCACCATCTCTAAAATCTCACACAAACTCTCTACAATCTCCTCCATTACCTTACCACAACCAAACCTTAAACTCACTATCCACTCAAAAGCCTACAACCTACACACCACCTGTGTTACCCCAAGTGTGTATGTATCATCCAACATAATCTTCCTTCTCTGAGGAAGGTTTTCCACCTCTACATGATCAAGTAAACCTAACCACCCAGATAAAGGCCATGCCACACATAAAAACTCATACGGGGTCTGATCCAAGTGGGTAACCATGAAAGATCTCTCCCATAGAAGTAGTCCTAAACTGGCAATCCAGTAATGCCTAGGCTCAAAATCATATTCTTCAGAATATCAAATCCAAAGTCGATAAGGTCTCTACACAGGTGTAGAGAGTAGAAGACTAACTCACTGAGCATCAAAAGGACATGTATGAACTAATGATTAGACTATAGGCACAAGTAGAGGCCAAACATAATGAGACCATGGGAATGATAGATCAGAGGGTGCAATTAGAAGAAATGAGGCAAAAATCTATTCGAGATTCAAAGGCTCAAAGACCATATCAAAAGGATTGAAGCATATTTACAACAATTACAACCATCACCTAGACAAACTTACATAGACCCATTTAGCCTACCTTCGCCATCTGTCCATCTAGCAAAAGCTCCAGTTCTCAGAATTCCTACCACAGCTGAGCAAGAGCTATTAGGATTGTTTGCTGATCTTTTCCACAAAAAGTTTTGACCAAGAAAATTTCCAGTAGAATTTCATACTTCCATGCATACTAATAAATCCACTGAGTCTGTCAAACAACCTGAACCAAAGAACCCTTAACCAAAAAAACCATTTTGACCAAGTTCTAGTATGATCAGTATCATATCTAGAAAAAGCCTCTGCCTCTCTCCCTAAAACACCATTAAACTCATTTCTAGCTCTCCATATGACCAAACCCAATTCTACTCCCACTGAGTTTAGTTATAGTATGCTTAAAATATTGGAGTCCTATTCAGAAGAAAGTTCATACGAGGATCGGCTTCCTTAGTAGTTCATGGCGGATACTCGAGAATCCTCTAACAATCTGCCTTATATAGTTGATCCTCCATATGAGATGGATACTTCAGCACCTATCCCAGAAAAGACGACATCTTCTTCAAATGGTGGACCATAGTTCAATCTGGACAACACTAGCCTAGATATATACAGAGGCAAATTTCAAAAGTTTTGAGCCTGGATTGACTCTCAAATGAAGAAGCTTGGTGCTCAAATTCGACAGGTCCTTGATGAATTTGTTACTAGGATCACAGGTCTAATGCAAGACTAGTATGTAGCATTAGATGAATATTCCAAGCTGAGATTAGTTCAGTCTCCTAATGTTGTAGAGTTTCTTGGAATACTATATGCTAAATTCTTAGGGAAACCGCAGGATGCTATTGAAATAATTCAGCGTGAGTTCTTCAATATGAGGTGTTGCTCTTTCATAAATAAAGATTTAGACTTTCACTGTCAAAGAATGTCAAAGAAGTTCTACCAGCTAGGTGGATGGGCCAGTCCAGATCTCAAAGAAGCATTTATCACCTCACTACCAAAGATTGTCACACATGTAATGCTTCAAATTATGCGATAGAAGGAATGATCTGTCAATGATTTCTCATTCAGAGAAATGTACCAACTCATGATACAGGGATTAGGGAAACTCTATAATGAAAGGAAGGTGATCACACAAATAATGGACAGGCAGAAACATCGAGCACTAAAGAAGTCTCGCAGAAGATCTGACCTCCTTATCAAATATCTGAAAGAAGATCAAGGAATGTGTGACTATTCTTACAAGAAGAAGAAACATTATTTCAAAGTCAAGCATTCTAGTCCCTGACATTCTAGTGAAAAGAAGCGGACATGGCGAGTCTTTAGAAGAAAAAAGTGAAGGGGATATCAGAAGTCTAACAAATGTTATCTCTGTAAAGAAAAAGGGCACTTCTCCAAAAACTACCCAACTAAGAAACAACAGGCTTTTAGAATGATACAACAAATACAGTTTTCTACTAATATTGATCTTCGTGATGCAAATGTAGAATCTTTGTTCTCAATTGAAGACGAAGCATCTCTAAACACTGTATTTGCCATCCAAGACTATTCATCATAAATCTGCCTTTCAATCTAAATGAAGATATCAATCCAACTAAGGCAACCCATCCAAGTATGAATCCTGATGACTTGGTCCTTGCCTATAAAGAATGTTCAGACCTGCTAGCACAAGGCCTTATTAAACCCACATATTCAGATTGGGCTTGCCTAGCCTTCTATGTTAACAAATAATTCGAGCAGAACAGGGAAAAAAGAGACTAGTTATTGACTACCAGCAATTAAATCATTTCCTGAAGGATGACAAGTTCCTTTCACCAAAAGTCTCTTCAATATTTATTCATCTTTCACAAGGAAAGATTTTTTCCAAGTTTGATTTAAAAGTCGGGTTTTGGCAACTCGTAATCAAACCATAGGATCGGCCTAAAACAACTTTTTGCATCCCAAATCGGCGTTATCAATGGATAGTCATGCCCTTTAGTTTAAAAGTTGCTCCTTCTCTATTCCATAAGGCCATGGTAAAGATTTATAGACCAATTTTCCACATTTCCCTCATTTTCATTGATGATATTCTTTTATTCTCACCAGATATATAATCTCATCAAGATCTCCTCCAACAATTCACCTCTCTTACCTGGAGTTTTGGAATCATGCTCTCCCAGTCTAAAATGCATATTGCTAAAACAAACATTGAATTTCTTGGTGTGCATTTTGAAAATGGACAATACAAGCTTAGCCCATATATATTGGAGCAGAGTTACTCAAATTCCCCGATGAAAACCTTTATCATAAATAAATTCAACAATTTTTTAGAATAACTAACTACCTTAGGTATTTTCTCCCTCATTTTACAGTCCATGTTCAGCCATTATAGCTTTTATTAAAAAAGGATCCTCCACCTTGGGACGATCGCCATACTTAAGCTGTCAAGACTATTAAAGCAAAAATGCAGAATCTGCCACCTCTCCAAATTCCTTCCACAGGGAAGCGTATTATACAGCCTAATGCTAGTGATATTTTTGGGGAGCCATTCTTTTAGAAGAAAAAGAGAAGAAGAGAAGAATTTATGCACACTCTAGTGGAGCATTCAACTCAGCAGGATAGTATTACCACTCCACTTTTAAAGAAATATTTGTTGTAAAGTATGGAATAAAGAAGTTTGAATTCCACTTAATCGGACATCACTTTACAGTACTAATGGACTTTTCCTCTTTCCCTCGTATGCTAGATTTCAAAGGAAAAATAGTTCCAAATCCACAGCTCCTTCAATAGAAGGATTGGTTCAGTAAGTTCACCTTCGACGTACAACATATCAATGGGGATAGCAATCTTGTTCCAGACTTTCTTTCTAGACCTCAACATATCTCCCTTATAGCAAGACAATACTCTTATCCTCTCATTCTCATGGCCTCTAAAATGACATCAGAAATGCAATTACTACAGGAAAAGAAAGACCATAATGTTTCACAAATTATCCATAAGAAGGTCAAAAAGGTCAGAAGAAAACACTCCAAAGCAATATAAGTCACTCCACCAAAAGATCTCTCAGATGAATGTCTGAAATAGCTCAAGGCACATAGATATGACCTCACTAAGAGAACTCCTTGGATGCTCTCAAGACCCTTATCCATTTGAGCCCACCAATAAGTGATCAAGACATTTTATCATTTTAAAATTATAGGCTTACTTTAATAAAGTGTTGTAACCATGTGACTAGCTTTCCAGCTTACATAGAGCCCAGTGTGTTTGTCTTCTTTTGTCTTGTATACATGTGAGTTACCTTTGTACTATAGCCATGTGATTTCTTTAACTAAAGGAATCACTTTAGGAACCATATGCTTTTCCTTTACAACTCGAATTAGATTTGAGCTTATCTCTTCTCCACCTTATATAAGGAGAAGTTGTGTGTTTGTAAGATAAGCTTAAGTAGATTGTAAACACCTTTGTAAGAAATAAAATTCTATCTTTTAATATAAGTTTCTAAGTTCTCTCAACCCAAGGCTAGCCTAAGTATTACTGTTCTTCTCTCCATCCCTTTCATAAGAGATGTTTTGATCCATCTCTTCCATATGTGATACACTAAAAAGACTGTAGAGCTAAAGAAAACTACGAAGTTATTCCCGAGAGCAGTAAGGTGAAGAGGATAGTGGCTTGTTAGGCTGGAGGTGTTGTGTGTTGCCATAGTCACAACCACTCCAACGCTGACAGAATAATCCTCTTAGTCAAGGGCAGTTAGCTTGTTGCTGTTCATAGTCATAGCTGTGTGTTGCACATGGTGCGAGTGGTATAGCAAGAGCTTCTAAGCTCTTATCATCTATATCATCAAATGTATCATAATTTTTCACTAAAGTGGGGTGAATAACTTACCTTATTAGAAAAGTCATCGTGTGCCATGAAATATAGATTCGCCACTTTGTCATCTTCATCCTCCCCACTATAGCTATCATCCCAAGTGGCTTTAAAGCTTTTCTTGTTTTCGTTGTCCCCTTTCTTCCTATTTTTTAGCTTGGGACTATCAGACTTGATGTGGCCTTACTTGCCACACTCATAGCATGTTATTTCACTCTTATTCTCTTTGAGGTTTGGAGATGCCTTTTTAAAGTTCCTTTTATCTTTTCTTCTTCTTATCAGCTCTAAGGTCATTTTAGAAAGCATGGCTAGCTCCTCCTCTTCTGTTTTACTATCATCATCACTTAAGACAACCTCTACTTCTTTGTCCTTGAATGTGGATTTGAGAGCTAAAGTCTTCTTCTCTGTTTTGTCATTCTTATCCCTTTACCATCTCATCTTCTTCATATCTTCATCCTTTTTCAAGGCTAGCTCATGAGTGAGAAGCTTGCCTATGGGGACATCTTTTGGCACTTTCCAATTTCTAGATTTGACTCTTTAATATTGCATACTCTGGCACCAAACTTTTCAAGAGGTAAGGATTTAAGTATTTTGGTGTTTGCCTCATGATTGGTGAGAACTCTTCCAAATTTATTCATATTTATGACAATGTAGGAGCTTATGCATCATATCAATGATGCTTTCATTGTCTTTCATCATGAAAAGCTCCCATTCAGTCACATACCTTTATAATCTATTGGATTTCACCAAAGTTGTGCCTTCATGGTAATTCTCCAAAGCTTTATGGCTCACACACAACCTTAGAACTTATGTTTTAAGGCTCACACAAAAACCTCTCAAGTTCCCAAAGGCTCACATTTGACATATACAAGAGTTTTACAACTAGGCTAACTCTCAAATGTAATGACAGTGGTGTTTAATATTCACAACCAATAATATCAACTCACATACAAAGAATTAAAGGGTGAGAAGCAAAATTACAAGTGTTTGGCTATATTCATTGTTATTCACTTGCATTTCATATCTATTTAGCAGAGTATTTATAGGCAATAACCATCAAAGAGATGTTACAAAGAAATTATGTCAAAATCTCTAAGGCAAGTAGGCAGATTTTACATTAAATGTCTGTCAGACTGATTACATGATCGTGATTGGTATGTCGTGGTTGTGAATTCCCATTTTGCACTATAAAAGTTGAAATAGCAGTGAATAGCCTCGTTTATATCTAATAGCTAGTCCATGTGGCATGTTATTATTGGTCTTTCAAGAAAAATAGTCGTGTTCTTCCAACCAACCAAAAGTCGAGATCGTGAGTTAGTTTCTTCTTGGAAGTGATTGGTATCACAAACTCTTCTATTTGATAAGGAGAAATTACTTCAGCAAGTCGCAATCTTGAAGACTATTTCACCTTCATGAATTTTGATATGTCAACAATTATCTTAGACACCTAACAAGTTTTAACTATGGACTTAGTTCCCTCTAATCAACTACAAAAGTTGCGGTTACGATTTTCAACCTGATGGTCACCATGAATTCGACTATTTGAACTTCATGTCTTTCTTAACAAGGTTGTAACTACGATTTGGTCTATGAATTCATCTAGTTTTAGTTCATCCATTTCTTTTGCAATGTCGCAGTTGCGAATTAGAGGTTCTTAACCTCAAATTAGAATGCCTTTCACAATGCTTAAGATTTAGACTCCCATCGAACTTCTAATCCAAACCTATTGTAAAAACTATAAAATCAATAATTAAAAATGATGTTAGAACTTATCAATCTATATTGTTAAGATCAGAAGAGAGCTTTGTTAAGGTTTGAGAAACCTAGTCTAACATATGTTTATTTCATTTGTTAGCTTATTCTTTTTTTAGATGTATGCCTTCTTACTTGAGTTAGACCATGAAGTTGGTCTTGATTTTCATGTTACATGAAGATGAATGATTATGCTTGAACAGATGGAAGGTAATGCATGCTAAATCCCTATGCCATATTAGATGCCCACATTCCCCCTTGATTATGCATGGTGTGGATGAATGAATGGATGAATATGTGATACCCTCTTGCCAAGATGTGTGGCCTTACTCCCTTCTGGTTTGATGGAATGATTTGGTTGGCTTATTTGCGCTAAAAGCAGGCGTAGGACCATTAATCAAACTAATCAATAACTCAATTAAAATATTAAAATTAAACCCAAGATGTCCAAAGGACAAATCCCAATATCTAGGCTGTTTTGGGGCGCCTATTATGTTCCCCAAGTTTTACCCAATTTTTAAACCCAATCTCTAATTAGGAGAAAATGAAATGGGCTTTCTAATTGACTTAGCTTAAGTTCAATTTTTTTTTCCTTAGATTCTTATTCCTACCATAGTCAAATGGACTCCATTTTTAAGGATAATGCCATTTTATAAATCTCACTTTGGTCCCTTAATGACCACTTTTTGGATAAATGGGCTTTTAATTTCATGAAGGCCTATAAGATCCCTTATTGATCTAACATATGCCATACCTCTAGGTTCTCACTCATTTGGAAACCCTTGTCTTTTAATCCCTTATTGATATATAAAATACTGGAGTTACAAGTAAGATTCCACTTGTTCAAGCAAAACTACCGAGGAACTCACAATGGGACCTCCATTGGGGAGATAAAATTGACTTCACATTCAATTTCTAGTTTACTTTTACTATTTTAAACTTATTATTAAGTCCACAACATTCATGTAGTTTTCACACTTTACCACGAACACTGGGTTGCCCTTAGGCAAACTAATGGATTTCCAAATTTGAGACTTAATCTCCATTCAGGCTTAAGAGATTGTAAAGTGGATTCTTCACTCTTGATTGTAGTACCTTCAGGTATATCAAATGGGGGATCACGACAACCGTCAGGTGCCATCAACTACAATAACCCTATCAATGATTAGGGCCAATAGCACCTTAGAATAGGACACCCCTTTTGATTGCATTTCTTCTTTAGAAGAGAGGGATAGTCCTTGAAGAACATGTTTAGGTATTCCTAATGTAAGCATAAATGTTACCCCATCCCTCTTGAAGCAATTATCCCCCATATGTAAATACTTATGTATTTCCCCTTCCACTTCATGTAAATAATTTTTATGTACATCCCTCTCTCCTCATAGAGATTTCATTCCTTAATAGTACATATTTCTTTAAATAATGTGAAAGGTTCTTCCCTTTAATGCTTTTGTATATGTTCCTTCGAGACTTTAACTCTTTTTGGTTTGCAGTGACCCCTTATGTTCTTTGCCCCATGATGGTATAAGAATGGGACCCTGCCTAGGATAGAGCCACTATACCTCATGTGTGGAAGGAATAAGATTGGGAGGATCTTTTACAAAATGATTTATGCATAACATGCATTCATGCATCGATTACCTATTCATGAATCAGACTAAAAGCCCTTATTTTGTAACCATCATAGCTCCATCCAAACCCTTATGGAAGAGAAGGGGTAATCGACTTGCTAAAAATAGTAAGTCTTTGAGTCCCAGCTAGAAAATCAAGCTGATCATGGAACTAACCATATTTAACCCAATCATGGAACCAACCGTACCATCAGAGATCTTAGAAAAATAATGGTTGACTTCAACTGTAAGATGGAAGAGAGGATTGTCGAGGAAGCAAACAAGTGTGTTAATAAGATTTTGAAATGGGGGGGACCTCTACTAATATAACTGACAAAGGGAAACATCGATGGAAGTACGCCAACCTGTGGTAATTAATGATGATTTATTTATAATGTAAGAGTATGAAAGTAAGCTTACCAAAGAAGTAAGGAGTACTACTGTTATTCTAGATAAACCTATGGAGACTAAGAAGGAGAGCTCTCGATTTGATGACTTCACCAAATAGTTAGAGAAAATATAAAAGGCTTTAGGCGTTAAAGGTTTGGAGAAGGGAACAAACATCAAGGAATTGCTAGCTCATAAACCTAAGAAGCTACTAGCTAACTTCCATGTGCTTGATCTTCCCAAATTCAAAAGGATTAAAAAAATGCAAAGAGCCATGTCCATTCATATGTGCTAATTATGAAGGAATTTAGTGTTTTGATAAACACAATCTTAGAACTCTTTGAGTTATTATTGGAAGGTTTTGCTAAGATTGTTCAAGAGGATTGGAAGGAGCTAACATAAGCTTTTGAAAGGTATTATGCTTGTAATTTAGATTAGGAAATCCTATTGCAAGGCTTGAAACCTTTGAGGTAGAGAATAAGTCAATACTTCAATGATTACATCAAAAGATGAAAGAAGACAGCTTCAGAGGCAACCATAAAGGCTATAGAGAGAGAGAACTTATTAGAATGATTATTAAATGGGCTTTTCATAACATTGGCACCAAAATTAAAGGAATTTTGGTCAAAAACTTTGAAGACCTTTAGGAAGTAAAGAGTTGGAATCCAAGTTGAGAAGATAGTATGGTGGGAGAAGAAGTGCCTTATCTCAGCCTTAGATAGAGGGGAATAAGATGACCGATGTAAATGCCATAAGAGTGCTAAGATAGTTCACTAATTTGGGGATGCCTTTGTCTGAGGCATTTGAGAGGTTGCAAAAGAAAGGAGTGTTGAAGCTTCTGGCACCTAGACCACCTTCTAATCCGCTACCTAGGGGGTATGACATCAATGCTTATTGTGTTTTCCATCAAAGAGCAGGTCACAACACTGATGATTGCTATAGATTAAGGCTTGAGATTCAGGATCTTATTAATAATAAAATTATTATTCCACTAAATTTTAGATATTCTAGCATCCAAGGGAACCCCCTCCCAAACTATCATAATATTCCTCCCTCAAATCAAGGGACATTCATGATAGATTATAGAATTCTCGAGGAAGTTTTTATCGCTACCATTAAGGTTGTCTTAAAGGAGATACTAGTTCTTCACACTATTAATCCTTGGGAAAGTTCATATGAAGAAATAAATGAAGTACAAAGAAAAAGGATGATCCAACTATGGGAGGATAGTAATGAAGAGAGAAGTGAAACAGTTGAACCATGTTACACATAATAAGAAATGCTACCCTAGTAGGGAAGCTCCTAAGGAAACAAGGGTTGAGAAGAAAGCAAACAAACTCATTGTGAAATAGTTGATGAAGATGCTAGCCCGTATTAATGTGTAGGAATTTCTCATTACCTCTTAGAAGCATAAAAGGGCCATGGTTGAGGCTCTGTCGAGTCTAATTATCTTGAAGGAAGCTACTCTGATGGATGTCATTGCATGAGTGGCTCATAAGGGTCAAATCATTATCTCAAATAAGGATTTCCACCAAAAGGAAGGGATTACAACTTGGCCTTATTTATCTAAGTTGAGGTGAAGGGGAGACGCACGCTATGTGTAATGGTTGATTATGAGTTTGGGATTAATATTTGCCCATTGAAGTTACTACATAAGTTTGGTTTGTCTGAGAAAGATTTGGAAGCTTATAATAGTGTCATTCAAGCTTATGATGATAGCAGGAGGCCAGCTTCACATGTGTTTAAAACCTTGGTAAAGACGGGCATGGTAGAGGCAAGTCTTAGACATTCTAACCACTTTTTTACTTTTGATAAGAAGACCATGGTACCACCCGTTGGGTGATATCGCTTCTATAATTCATTAGAAACTCAACATTCCTTCTAAATGATAGATTGTAAACTTTTGTGTTGAGGTTGGGGGATTGTATCAACTTAAGTATGGTTGTTTAATATATTTAAGGGTTTTAGGTTGCTAAAGTCACTAATAAATGGGTTAACCCTTAGATGATGGAAATTATGAAGAATATTTAACTTTTTTCTGAGACAGGGGTTAGGGAAGAGTTATAACGACATATCAAAGTTTTAAAAAATCCCCACTCAGACTATGAGGAAAGGACTGGGGTATCATGGTAAAAATTTGAATATAGAAGTAAAAGACTTGTGGACCATTATCAGATTTCTTTATGAAAGTAGGGGAGGCTACTAAGAATGTTAAATAGGAGGCAACCAAGAATGAGGAGTCACCTAGCAAAGATATGGATGAACTTAAAAAGGCTTTTTTCCAACTAGATGTTGGTGAATTAAGATATCAAAATATCAAGACTCATAAAAAAAGAAGGATGGTAAGAAGAAAAGGAAATAGGTTACAAAGACAAATGATGATTAAGAATCAAGTCTACCTATAATTTTGTATAGGCCTTAGTTTATGTGGTCGTGAAGTGACAAGAAAAAGATCACTGATGAACAAATGGAGCATTATAGATTGGATTAGAATTTTTAGGCCATTGGGGAAAATCTTGCCAAATAGGGGTATAACTTAATAAAGTGAGGCGAACATTTTGTGGATCCAAAGTGGGAATATATTGGGTCATGCAAGTTCACTAAGGCTATCTATACTGCAATAAAATTGAAGGACATCGAAAGCATGATTGAGAACTCCATCAAGAAAGTAAGTGGAGAAGGAGCAGAGAGCTCTGTGGTAGAGACTGAGCCCCCTATGGTAGATGATGTAACACTTTTGGTAGTTTTCCTAAAGATTGAGCGAAGGAATGATCGTATGAAGCAATGTTTTGAGGGAGTTATCAAGGTTGTTACTAATATACAAAGAGTGGGGAAGAGGTAGTGTAAAATATTGATCTTGGGGTTCTGATTGATGAAGTAAAGGGTGAAAAAAAGGAAAAGGCCCAAGTAGAAAAGACTTTTATCAGCTAACCAGATGAAGTTGACTTTCTTCCTACTACTGATGTTCTTGTTTCAAGCCTCTTTGAGTATGATGATGTATTTCTTTCTAAGTTTAAGATACTGAATGATAAATTTACTTCTATGATGTGTTTCATGATGGTAATATACATAGTATGTATCATTTCATCAGCATATTTAACATTAATTATATGCATATTTAATCTTGGCATATAAGAAAATTTGAAGATCTTGCTCATTACCAGTGATGTAGCACTAGAAAAGCGAAGGAAGTTTGAACAACTATTTAGGAAATATCAGAGGATTTTTACTTGGACATATGAAGACATGCTAGTGGTTTATAAGGAAATTACAGAACACAAAATATTAACTTACCTACACATGAAACTGGTAAAGCATAAGCTTCGAAGAATGAGACTTGAGTGGGACTAGTTAGTCAAGTAATAAGGAACAAAACAATTGAATGTCGAGTTTTTGGAGGTAGTAGATTATCCTAAATGGTTAGCCAATATAATGTCGATACTGAAGAAAGATGGGAAAGCAAGATTTATGTTGATTATAAGATCAAAATAAGACATGTCTAAAGGATGGTTTTCCTTCCTTACATAAAAATGCACCAGTGATAGCATCGTGACTTGCATCATGTATGGATGGATTCTTCGAGTATAAATAAATTCTCATGGCTATCACAGATAAGGTGAAAATAACTTTTATCATAGAATGAGGGATATATTGCCATAAGGTGATTCAATTTAGGTTATAGAACATAGATGGGACATACTAATGAATAGCAATTTCCTTGTTGCATGACTTGATCCATAAAGTGGTAACAGTGTTTGTGGATGACATGATGGTGAAGTCAAAAACTATAGAAAGACACTTTGAAGCTTTAGAGAAATTCTTAAAAAGGATTGATGAGTATACCTTGAGGTTAAATATGAAGAAATGTATGTCTGGGCTGTCATTGGTAAGCTTTTAAGGACATGTGGTTGGCAAGAAGGGAATCAAAGTTGATTGATGTAAGGTAAAAACAATTTAAGATATATCAATACCTAAGATGAAGAAGGAGATCTAAGTTGTTATGGGTTGCTTACAGTACATCAGCCAGTTTATATAAGACTAACTCCTATTTATAAGCTGATCTTCAAGTTGTTAAGGAAGGATTAATAAGTGAAGTGGAATGAATAATGCCAAAATGCCTTTGAGAGAATAAAATAATATTTGACTAACTTATCAATATTAAAGCCAAGCCCAAGAAACCATTAACTTTATACTTAATTGTAGAAGACAATTTTGTTGGTGCAATGTTAGCTCAGGAAGATGGAATAGGAAATGAACATGCAATGCACTATCTTAGTAAAAGTTAATATCTTATAAAGTGATGTATAATTAAGTAGAGAAGACTTACTTGGCACTGCTTTGGGCAACAAAGAAGCTAAAGAAAATTTTCAGTCATATTCTGTATAAATGGTTTCAAAGGTTGACCCAATTAAGTACTTATATAAGACCTTTTCCTTAATCGAGAGATTGGCAAAGTGGTTAATCTTATTGACCGAAGTTGATACTACGTATGTTGCCAAAAAGGTGATTAAGGGACAAGCTATTTCAAAGTACTTGGCACAATAACCTATTGAAAAAGCAAAATTTGAACTTCCCCAATTCTCAGATGAAAGGTTAAGATCAATTGAGCCCCAAAGATAAGGGTATACTTCAATAGAGCTATAAACAAGAAAGAGGTGGGTGTAAGAGTAATTATGATCTCATCAAAAGGAGAACTTTTCCCTATAGCTAAGAAGTTGAACTATTGATTGACCAATAATATGGCTTAATATGAAGCTTAAGCACTAAGGCTTAAATGTTTGACGCAAATAAGAGTGAAAATAGTAGAGGTGTCTAGAGATTCATTGCTGGTAGTTTCGCTCATAACAGATAAATAGGAATTGAAGGACAAATGGTTAAGTCCATATCTATAGCATATAAAGGAAATGGTGTAGAATTTTCAGAGAGGTACATTCCATCATCTAACAAGAGAAAAAAAAATGTAATGATTGATGCCTTAGCCACTTTAGTCTTTATTTGGAATGGGGGCCAAGCAATGCCTATGAAATCGTTAATCACACTTTAGTTTAGGGCCCATGTTATACGAGTAAAAGGGTCATGCAAGTATTAGTGGAGAACTATCCTTGGCATTTTAATGTATAAAGGTATTTGGAGAACGTTGAATACCCCTAAATTAGCTGAGAGGAAGGATAAGGATGTGATATGAAGGTTGTTTTCACATTTTATGGTTTATGATGAGGTAATGTATAAAAAAATGTCCGATAAAGTTCATTTGTGGTGTGTGGTGGAAGAAGAGGCTAGTAGGATCATGAAAGTGGTGCATGCAGGAGTTTGTGGTTCTCACATGAATGGCAAAGTGTTAGCAAAGAAAATAATGAGATTTAGATATTAATGGACAATTATGGAATGTGATTACATTTAGAAAGTTTGAAGCTAGTACAAATGTCAAGTTCACAATAGTCTTAGTTATCTGCCACCGGCCAAGTTATAAAATTTGACCTCACCTTAGCCCTTTCTAGTGTAGGCTTTGATGTAATCAGAAAGATTAGATTGGCATCTACATAGGTGTATAAGTATAATTATAGTAATAGTGGACTACTTCTTGAAGTGGGAAGAAGCTGAAGCGTTCAATAAGTCGGGGCCAAAATAGATGGAACAGTTCATTAAGATAATCCTTATTTGCCACTATGGTGTACTACACCATGTGGTTACAAATAATGGTGTCCATTTCCAAGTAGAGGTTAAGGTCATATTGGGAACATACAAATAAGAATGTCAAAAACATCCTTGTCAAAATGGTTGAGATGTATAAAGAATTGTTTGAGAAATTACCTTTTGCCTTATGGGTTTATCAAACTATGTGAAGGTTTAAGGTCCTATACCACATTCAACCGTATCAAGCTAGGATGGCTTGCATATTCAACAAGAAAATCAAGCTAAACATGATAAAGTTTGGTGATCTAATGTGGAAGGCAGTCCAACTACAAACTCAGGATCCCTGAGGAAAGTTTAGGCCAAATTGGGAAGGCCTTTATATGGTCAAACATATATACTGAGGTGGTATGGTAAAATTAGCATATATAGATGGAAATGAATGCACTAAGCCAATGAACTTAGATCGGTTAAAGAATATTTCATGTGAGGTGTAAGAAAAGTAAAATAGCCCACTAAGCTAAAAACTTGAAAGGGTGATTTAGGCAAAAGTTAGGGCATAATAAAAAGAAAAAAGAAGAAATAGCTCAATAAGTCAAAAACCAAAGGGCCACTTAGGCATAACTTAGAGCAAAAAAGAATATAATAATAATAACAATAAATGCAAGCAAAAGTTGAGAGAGTGGGACTGACCATTAGGTGACCATTGACAGGATAGTTGGGCGATAATAGAAAAGATAATGAATGAGCAAAGGGTTAGCTAAACAGAGGCATTGGGAAATTCAATTTAATGTTCTAATATGCCAACATTAAAAAGCATAAATTATGAACTTAATTAACATGTAACGTGCAAAATGTAAATGATTTGTGCTAAGCATAATATCAAATAGAAGTACATTTGCATAATACATGTTTTTGAACTTGAAGTAAATATAAGATAGTTTTTTTTATAAAAGATCATTATGTACTATTTACTGATGTGATGCCTATAACTCTAAAGGTCATGGAACCACACCATGTAATTCTTGCCATCGTCAAGCTTAGAGTCTTGATTGGTGTAGAAGTCATAGATGTGGTTGTTGGTTCTCATAGCCTTAACTCTATCCAAGAAGTGTTGGGATAAGGGACCCTCTATAAATGAAGAGGAGGAATTATACCTTGAACTGAGGAGCGTTAAACTAGCGACGGACACAAACTGGATGCTAAAATTGGCCCAAAGCCAATATAGGAATAATGATCCAATCCCTGTAAGTGCTTAGGGTAACAAGTGACATATTCCATCATGGGTAGCTCCAACGAATGACTGCGATAGTGATATAGGAAATCCACTCATCCTACTCAGCCTTGGTTGCAACCATCTGTGTTAGGTGATGATTTGAATGATGTTGCAGGTAGTAAAGCTTTGTGTCTATGATTGAAATAGCCAATAATGCTAACCTCGCTTGCAGCCATATCTGAATAAGAAAAAAGAAAAATGAAGAAAAAAGAAAAAAAAGAGAGAATAAAATATCCTTGTTAGTCAAAAACCTGAAATGGTAACCAAATCAAAGGTGAATAGCCTATTGGATTAAAAACCTACAAGGACTGTCGAAGTAAAAGATAGGGCAACAAAAAGAAAAAAAAAAAAAAAGAAAAACACAAAACACACACACATGAAAAATTTATTGTAAGAGGAGTTCTTATCTAAAATAGCAATGGGCTCCCCATAAAAAGAATCACTAACACTGATAGCCACTCTATCATGCCTTATGATGGTCTTGCCCAACATCATCTACACAGGGGTCCTCATTGACTCAGCTTTTTCCAAGAGTGGTAAAATATATATATCTATCTTTCCAATGTCCCCCCATAATAAATATTCACTTATCATAATGGCTACTACAATATGAGCTTGAGTTACCCAGGCGTAGCCCCTATAGGGGAAAAGAGTGATGAAATAAGCTATGAGGATTTTCTTCTCACCAAATGTGTACCTAGATACTTCCTCATACTATTTGTTGAATAGCTCTAGCATCTATCAAACATGTGGTAATCCAGTTGAGGAAATGAAATTCGATCTACAGTTATGACGTGGTAGCCGTTAATGGCAGCAAACTCTTCCAACAGGGGGCATATCTCCATATCTTTAAAATGAAAAGTATGGGCAGTGGGATTCCATAAGTCACAAGCTGCAAGTAGAAAATGAGTGTTGAGGCAAACATAGGAGACATAGTGAAGAGCTGAAAGACTAGCCCATGGTAGATGAGACTAGAGTTAGGGAGAAAGATACCTCAGAAATGCTCTTGACATGGTTTGGGAGCTATAAGTAGTGAGTGTGAAAAACAAGTTTGAAGTTGGTATTTATAAAAGAAGAGAAGGTTTACAAGTTTATACAATCTCTAATCAAGTCTGTACAGCCTCTAACCTAAGCTATACAACCCTCTAGCTAGGTTGTACATACCTCATCAGGGATGCATATACCGTAGCTTTTGGGAAGAGATTAGCATTAGGTAACTTATCCTTTGCACTTTGAGCTTAAAATGACATGTCATACCTATTATAGAAAATATATATGTGGAAAAATGATAGTGCGCATTCATAAACATAAAATCAAAGGCTAAAATTATGCATCTGAATTAAAAGTTGAAATATCAGAATTTCACCAAATAATAGAAATAATGTCATTTCACTTTACCTAAGAAAGTCCTAAACAAGCATCCAAAATGAGGGCTTTCAAATCACCCAATGAATTATACAATTGCTCCAAATATCAACTAAATGTATTATACTAAAATGGAAAAGAGCAAAAAATGTCCTAAAACCTAAGAAAGGGGTCTTTAGAGCTCAGCTATCTCCGCCTCTAGAGGGAGTCAACTCAAAGTCCTTAGCTTCATCGTGTGTCACAAGATACTTATTCTCTGCGGTCGCCTAAGCTAAGGTTTGAATCTCTTCCTCCACTTTTGCTACATGTTGATCCTTCTTTATGATCTTATAGTTCAGTCACTTGATCATCTCCTATAAGAAACACAAGGGTTAGGATGAATATGACACAAAACACAAATCATGAAAATGGATACATGCATTGCTTTTGTTTTCCCTTACTAACCTATATGGAGTGCATAATCCTCTTTAGGGCAACAATTAGATCAACCATAGCCTCAGCCTACATGCGAGGAATCTGCGAAAAGTAAAAGATAAGCATCCTCAGAAATAAAGCTTACACTATAGTTAGAGTACAAAAAGATAAAAAAGAAAATGCTTAAATGGGTGGTATGGCCAGGTTAAACATACATGCAGATCGAGTGATCTATAGTGACATCATGGACCCAGTCAATGAAGTCATGCAAGAGTCCACCAAATCATTTGACATATAAGCTAGGTTACCTAACACAACGAGCTCCACACCTTTCAAAATTGATCTACTGTCCCATTTGTGATCTCGGGCAGTAGCATTATGTGCGAGAGTCATATCGATAAAATGTTATGTAGCTTATGTTGTGGTACCCCAACCGATGTACTGTAGGACAATCCCCTCGTTAGCCATGTATCGAGGGAATGCCTGAATAGCTACCTTTGATAGAGGAAGACTCCCCAAGAGTGCTTCAACCATCCAAGAGCTATAGGGAGTACTATATAAAGATAACTGCTCTCACGGCAAGTAGTCTAGCATTATGGTGTGCTCTGCACCATCAAGGTCCCCCATCCAAAGTAGGCTATTAGGCAAGCGTTATGGGACCGATCACTCATCTAGACCTTTATGCCAATGAATATGCATTCTTTTAAGTACCATTCTCAAATTAAGGCCCTACCATTAGATGACGATTATAAGAAATAAAACATTAGCCTCCTCCACCTCTAGAGGCCACATCTTCATGGGATCCCTCCATTCAATGATGGAAATCTAATGAAAGTGTAAAACCATGTAATCAAATATAAATAATCATAACTCAACAATTTTATTTATGTAGGGAGAAGTAACTAATCCAGAGTAATCGTGTTCAGGAGGGTATGCTTAGCAATGACAGAAGACTCCTCATAAGACATGATGCTCCATATGAGAAAAAGGATAGCCACCATCTACATTGTCCTTAACATCTAGCCTCTACAGTAGGCCTAACTCAATGCCCATCCTTATCAACAAGGATAACATAAGTCTCAAAGCAATCAAATAGGACTCAAGCATAACAAAAAATTGAGATACTTAAGATGAGAATCCTCCATACACCACACATGTACCCTATGCCTAGTGAGCATTGATCAAGATATTTATAAAGGCACACTAGTGTTACAGACCCCTAATCAAAATAGTGTAGTAGGCCCAAGTCCTCTAGCACCAGCACTAAGTGAAGCTCGATCACATTAGAAGTGGTCGAGAATAAGACGCTCGACAGGGCGTACGATAGGAAATAATAAGCGTGCTAATTGATCACCTCATCAAAGCTATCGTATGTGACTTTGGGCACATCGATCTGTATATTGGACCTTGCCATGGTCCTGCTTCCTTTAAGTAAGGGAATGCAGCTAAAGACCCTAAGCAAGTAGTCCCTCTGAAGCACTGGCTTATGTACACTAGAATCTATGGGTAAGGGAATACTCATGAATCACAACCTGATTGGGAAGGTGAAGTCTCAGGGTGTGATTGTCATCTCATCGATCAGAGATAGATGGAAGGTGTGGGTCGTATCCATCCACCTTTCTAGTAGTACGTGCATCATCATCGAATTGTCTTTCGCCATCTCATTCAATAACATATGCAAGAAGGTCCAAATCCCTATACCCTTTAGGCAGGCTAAGATATTAAGGTGCAATGTCCAACCTATTCCCCAATAGGACCCATAGCCCCCGCCTCTCTTTTAGAAGGCTACTATCCCTTATAAGAAAAAAAATGAAAAGGAGAATGAATAATGGAAAATACCTCACGTATATAATTTATGTGCAATTATTGAGGTTAAAAAATAAAAGAATCAGGAAGTCTGAATTTAAAGGAAAATAATAAAATCCTAGCCACCAGGGATTAATTACAAGTTTTAAATGTATTTTGAAGATAGTTTCCTAAAAAAAAAAATTTGACATCTAAGAATGAAGTATCACTAGACTAGCAAATTCATAAAAAACATGAATTACTTACTCAAGTATGCGCCCTAATTACTCTTGAATTACTCTATAAATTAATTTTGATTTTCTTTGTGCATGTCACATAATAAACTCTAAAGTGAATGCAAATTAAGGCAATAGACCAGATTGATAGACATAAAATAATTCTTACTAAAAATAAAGGGTGAGTGTCTTAGAAATTATTTTTGACAATTTTTAAGCTACCCTAATGTTCACAGACAAAAAGGAAATTTTAGGGCAGCACCTAAGATCTATAATGGTGAGATAGATAGGAAATAAAATAAAATAAAAGGAAAGAGAAAAGAATGTCTACTGCTCTTAAGGCGACTCCTGCAAGGTGATGGTATAGGTTGAAGACTGTCGGTGTGTCACTAGTTAGAGAAAAGTTAGGTGGGGCCATCTTTGCAGTTGCGCCCCTGAATGGGATCATCCTGTTAACCCCCTCTGGGATTGCAACTACTCCAAAGTATCCAGTGTCGCAAGGTTCTCATCAAGAAACTCCTCCTAGACGTCAAACATCTCATTATTGTAATAGGCAACCATGGTAATCGCTCGAATAGCTAAAGGAACCAAATAACTAAGTTTGAAGCTTTGAGAGAGAAAAAAGAAGAGAGAGAAGAGGAATGGTGCAAATGAAATGGTCACTTTCAATGGGGTATATATAGTTGATTAAGACTGTACAACCCTAGCTAGTCTGTATAAACCTCTAGTCTGTATAGCCCCTTGGTAACTAGCATGCCCAAATTGGGCCTCGTGAGCCCACCTCACCTTCTAACCCATCCAACCTTATTTTCTCTTTTAGCCCACCAAGACCAACCATGCCTTTCGAGCCTAATTATGCCAATTTACCAAAATACCGCTAGCCTCTCTTTGAAGCCCAATTACGCCAATTTATCAAAATACCCTCAACTTCTCTTTCAAACCTATTTATGTCAATTTACCAAAAATACCCCTAGCCTCTCTTTTAAGCCCAATTATTCCAATTTACCAAAATGTCCTTAGCTTTTCAAAAAACCCTAGAGCACCCAAATTATCAAAATGCCTTAGTTTCCTAAAGAGTTTAAGAATGACTAATTTACCAAAATACCCCTATCTAAAGAAGTCAATTTTTCCCTCTGAATGATTGACCTTGATGTTAGATTATCCTTAAACAATCCCCAAAGCTAGGATACTTAATAAATTACTATAATGCCCTCATCACTTTCAGAACACTTAGAGAACACCTTAGACTTTCTAATCCAAATCAAGTCAACAAAATGCCATTGACCTCCTCTGAGGCCTCAAAAATATTTCAATGAAAACTTCTTCATGGTAGAACCTAAGGAAGCACTTACTACAATATCTAGGCCTAAGCACATTATCTTGAGATAGAGACAAGTCCCCAAGATAGCTAGAAGAATTGCAAGGATATTAATCGAGTTTGTGAATGCTAGAAAGGCTTGAATGATACAAGAACCACTTAGGAGGCACCTATGAGCTAAATCTATTAGTTAAAAGGACTAAAGTACCCACAAAGAAGATATAAGAACCCTAGTAACTATAAGAAGCCAGTTATCAATCACTAAACCCTAGTACCTACTAGAAAGCTACCATAACCATTTTAATGCCTACTAGAAAGTAGCTTAAACATACACTAAACACTTGGTACCCACTAGAAAGCTATAAAAAACTTTAGTGCTTGCTAAAAAGCCATTGAAGTAAGTACCAAACACTTAGTACTTGCTAGAAAGCTACTAAAAACTTTAGTACCTACTAAAAAGCCAGTAAAACATACTCTAAATGCCCATTGCTTGCTATAAAGCTACCAAAACAAGCTTTAGTACATGCTCTGATAGCTTCTATTTACTAAAGACTTGTATCCTTTGGTATCCTTACTAATGTTTACATTCTTTACTTTACTTTGTTGATACTTATTCAAATAACCATTTCACAAATGTTGTTTTTCAGGCCCATAATGCAGGGGCCAAACTATAAGCATTAGATTATGGTAAGGTCTAATGATGAAAATCACTAGTCACATTCCTAAAATGCAAAAAGGATTGCCAAAAGAAAGAATAAAGACCTTAGAAAAACTTGAAAAAGCCTAAAACTAAGTTTAAGACTAAAAGCCCAACACCAACCCTAAGACCAACAGCTTAAGTTGCCAGCCTAGCCTACAAAGGCTATACAACCCACACATAGGGTTATACAACCCATACATGGGGCTATATAGGCCAATTATAGGGTTATACAACCAACTTTTGAACCCTTACCCTTAAAATATTTTAAAACTAGTCTCCCTTTAAAACCTAGGACTATACAACCCTGACAGATGGATGTACAACCCATTATTGGCTATACAATCTATGTATAAGCCCTAATTCTAAGAGATTCATTTCTCTCTCTATGATTCAATGCATCTATTGTGTGATCAGAACCATTTTAGGCCCTGGTGCACTCACCCAACACCTATAAATACCCTTCCCAATTAAAGAAAGGTGAGGCTTGGATAACCCTAACAAAATCTGACAAAAGTCACTCTCAAAGCATATTTAATATAAAAACCCTAAATCCTAACTCATCCCAACACATTCCAAGGTAGAACTAGGCTTTTTATCTTAATCATTTTGAATCACCTAAGTATTTTGGAGGATACTAAACTTATGGTTGCCTTTAAGGGCAATAAAGGATTCTAGGACTCCTTAATCCCCCTCATCTTCTTCCCTTTCTTTTCCTCTCATGTTTTCAAAACTTAGGAAATATGGGCTGCACAACCCCATTATTAGGTTGTACAACTTAGTTAGCTTAATAAATAGTTTTTATAAATTTTATTTTATTCTCTCTTTGTATTTTTCCTATTACAAAGCTTTTTTTTAAGGTCTTCAAATGTTCCAATAATAGAATGGGATAAGAACCATCTCACACTTCATTTATTCAAGTTGATAGGTCATCATGCTTTAGGCAAAACACATTCCTCTTTAGTCCTTTCTAATTGGCACATGGGAAGGTGACAGATTCATTATCTCATAATCCTTATCCTCTATCTTCATTTGGACTTTAGCATCTACCTTTTCTTTCACAAAGAGATAGTCCCCATATTTTGGATATAGATCCTTAGGTTCATAAGGATCCTGTCCATAAGGTTCTAACAGCTGGCTGTCCAATGATTTCCGCTGCTGAGGAGAAGAGTCTTCCCATTCTTGACATTTGGCTGTGAGCTCATTTTTGTATATATGAGGAAGTGTGTCCCATAGAGCATCTTCAGCTAAAGTAAGCCATATCTCTTTAGGAATAGTTTAGTTTTTCTCAAACATGTATCGTTGAAACTCTTTGAATCGCTCATGGTGATCAAGGGCATCAATCCACAAGGAGAACTAGTATTCTTTATAGTAGTGCAAGCACCCAAGCATTTGAGGAGTAATACCAAAAAGGCCAACAAGGCATGGTCTATGAACTGTATCGACAACCCTTTTATTTAACGTCGTTTCATGAGAACTGCAAGAGATCCTTACCTTCATGGCATCAATCCATTTATCTAGAGGCTAGAACCATTCAAGAAAAAGTGATTAGATGAGGATTGTAATAAACCCTTCTCTTGAGCTTTTCGAGATATTGACCAAAATGGAGCGGTCTGACTTTGACTACTATGGTATAAAGATGACAAAAATACCATAGGAAAATGAATTATTCTTTAGGCCAAATCCAACCCCCACCATGTATTGCAGTGAAGTCCATGAAAGTATATACCTTAAGAAAAGGATAAAATGGGTGAAATCCAAGGACTTCCATGAAAATGGGACCAAAGGTTTTTAATAAGATGGTCTAATAGGCAAATATCTATTGGACAGCTGGGTCAGAGATTTATAAGTAAGTTATAGGTGAATATGAGATTTGAGGGTGAGTTAAGGAGGAGTCTGTTGATGTTGGAGATGAGGAAGATGATGAAAAAGCCATGGGTATAATGGAATAAGCGAGGTGGATGAAGGAGGTACCTCGAGGTCTGGATAATAGATCAGGGATGAGATTGGAGTCTCCTTTTATATGTTTTACCTCAAATGAATATTTACTGAACCAGTCTTTCCATCTCAGTAATTATAGATTAGGCACCGACTTCTTATTTTCAAGGATTTTTGGAAAGGATGAACAGTCCATGAGCACAGTGAATCGATGACCAATTAAATGGAATTCAAATTTCTTTATTCCAATTTTTACTACTAAAATTTTCTTGAAGGTTGAATGATAATACTTCTCTGACTCCTTGAAGGACCCACTTGCATGTGAGCATATTCTTTTTCTTCCATCTTTTTCTTCAAGTGGGATGACCCTCTAGTGGTTGTCACTGGCATCTATTTGGAGCAGTCTTTTCCCATCAGAAGGAATATGTAATGGTGGCAACTATTGGAGCACTTGCTTTAATGTTTTGATTGCATGTGTCTGACTAGAACCCCATTGTGAAGAATCTTTTTTCAGCATTATCTGTAAAGGCTTGGCATGCTTTGCATAGTGGGGAACAAAGCTGCGTAGGTAATTAGCAACACCAAAAAACTGCTGAATTTGCTTAGGTGATAGATTCTCATTTGGAAACTTCAATAACTCAGCTACTATATGGGGTCCTAGTTAATATTGGCCATCTTTAAATTTCATTCCCAAAAACTCTATCTCATCTTTTGCAATCTTCATTTTAGTGGGAGACAACATGATCTCATATTGATGAGTCAGATTCACAAATCCTTTGAGGAGGTGAATGTGTGAGTCCACATCAGGTGAAAATAATAGGATATCATCAATATAGACTAGAGCACTGTTAAGGATAGGCTTATAAATTTTCACCATTGCCTTTTGGAATAATGAGATAGATGTTTTAAGACTGAATGATAATATTGTCCATTGGTAGTGTCAGTTTGGAATGCATAACATCGTTCTGTGCCTGTCATTTGGAATAATTCCAAGTTGCCAAAAACCTACTTTTAAATCAAATTTAGAAAAGATTTTTCCATGCGACAAATGAATAAACAGTAATATTGAGTAGTGGAAATTTATCATCTATGAGGAAGTGATTTAAAGGATGGTAATCAATAACAAGTCGTTTCTTGCCTCGGACTTATTCTGATCTCTTGTTAACATAAAAAGCTTGGCAAGCCCATTCAGAAGTAGTAGACTCAATAACCCTATGAGCTAGAAGTTGGGAACACTTTTGATAAGCTAACTCTTGCTCTTTAGGATTCATGCCAGGGTAAGTATCTTTTGTTAGGTTAACATCCTTATTGAGCTTGAATGGCAAGGATATGTAAAAGACTGGGTTGGTCTATAAAGGTTTTGAATTTTTAGACAAGAACTCGATATGGTTTTTAGCATAACACAGGTCTTTTAAGGTTTAGATTATCTGGGTTATGGCTAGTGAAAGTAGGGCCAAATTAGGTTGTATAGTAAATAGGGAAGTGACTGTGGTATAAGGCTGAAAATAACTTCAAAACTAAAGGCCTATTGGAAGGACCCTTAACTTAGCCAACTTCCAGTAAAAATCAAAGCCCACTACTAAATCCTTATCTAGCAAGGATGACCCAAGAAACTTCACATGTATCTTGTAGCCTAAGAACAACTGAACAGTAATGGGCTTAGCTATAATGAGGCCCGTATGAAATACTTCTCCATTAGTAACTCGAAAGTAATTTTTGTAAGGCTTCTAATATTAGGCTGGCAATACCTTCGAGTTCATTGCTGAGATATGGGCTCCTGTATCTATTAATGCCACAACTTTGATAGGCTTAGAGAATGATTCAGGGAAAATTTGAACAAAGGCTAGAGAAACTCGATGATCTTTTTCATGTTGTAGTTCTTTAGTAGGAGCCATAGTAAGTGGAGCTAAGGAATAATGACCCAAATATCATGGTTCATCATCTTCATATGAGGATTCTTGAATGGCAAAGATTGTCTTATTTCAAAGCTCATCTCTAACAGAGAAAAGTGATTCCACATTTGCATCTTGTAGGTCTACAAAATATGAGATTTGAATCTGTTGAATCATTTTTGCCACCTGTTGAGGCTTGTTTGGACATCTTTTTGCAAAATGTCCTTTTTGTCCATAGATATAATATCTATTAGACTTGCATTTTCCCTTGTACATCTTTCTCTTAAAGTATTGCCATTTTTCCTTTGAGCCAAAGCTCTTAGACTTGACTTTTAAAAAGTGCTTGTTCTTTTTAGTAGGACAGACACAAGTGCCTTCATCTTCTTTGCACTTGATCATTAAATCCTTTCTTCTACAAGACTTCTTAAGAGAATGATTCTTTTGTTTGTCTAGCATTTGAACAATCACCTTGTGTTTACTACACAGTTCTTCGAGACCTTGTATCATCAGTTGATACATTTCTCCAAATGTAAAGTCATTAATAGATTTCTCCTTTTGTCTCATTATCTGATGAATAGAAGTAGTCAAAAGATCAAACAATGAAGTAATGAAAGCTTCTTTCAAATCTGGACTTGCCCAGCCACCTAGTTGATAAAACTTTTTAGCCATCTTTTAATAATGGAGATGGAGGTCATTTTTTAACAGCAAACAACACTTCATCGGGAAATACTCTAGACTAATAATATCATTTCCTTCTTGGGGCATTCCTTCAAATTCTACATGAAGAATGCCCACGAATTTAGATGCTCTAAGGTTCTGTACCAGAGTAAGCTTTGATTATTCATCCAGAGTAGTGTACCAATCCTGAAACCTGTCAGTCATTTTAGTGGCAAATTCTTTAAGAACTATTCTTATGACTGCACTAGGTTTTTTCATTTATGAATCAATTTAAGCCTTAAATTCCTGGAAATGATCTCTGTAAAGATTAGGGCTTATATCCTCCAAAGTGAACCAAAGACCTCCTGTAGAAGTACTAGGATTATTGGAAGGTTTATCTTGAGCAGTTGAGGTGTCTATTTCTTCTGCAGGAGGATCTACAGTATAGGAAAGAGCAGTAGGAGGATCTGTCATATATTGAGTTGGAATTTTTTCATCTGAGGAGGTTAAAAAGCCAGATTCTTCATTAGATTTCAAACTTGAGTTGAATCTTTAGATTTTGAGTTTACCATTGAGAAAGAAGGATTGGGCATTGTCTAGGTAAGAGTGTATGGGATTCATCATTTGGCTTTCAGGAGGCTTTTGTGGAGGTTTTTGTACTGACTCGATAGAGGTGACAGTATGCATGGATGAGCCTTTTGGATCGGGTTGAACTGGAAATTTTTCAGCTCTCAATTTCTTATGGAACAGGTCTATAGCAAGGCCACGGTGTTCAAGTTCTGCAGTAGTTAGAATGTGAAGTGAAGGTGGTTTAATTGGTGAGGCTTTTAGTAAAGGTATCAAAGGGGTTTTGGTATTTAGGTTTAGAAGCTTCAAAGTCCTTTTCAATTCTCTCAAGTTGAGACTTCAGCTTTTGGATTTCTACTACTTTCCTTTGGATTTTCTTCATCTAGGCTCTTTGAGTCACCAATTGCATCACTTCCTTATGTTTCTCTTCCACCTAAATCTATAGGTGAATCATCAGCTAATAAACATCTCACTGATGTTCACTTAATCTTTCATCGACCTTATGGACTTGTTAAGATACCTTCTCCACTTTGGATTCTATGTTTTAAGAATCTGATTCTAAGCTTGCGCATTAGTTGATTGCCAGTTAAGAATTGCTTCAGTCGGAGTAATGCTCAACGACTGACCTTTAACATCAACTCTTATGGGATTCTTTATATGAGCCATGGTCCTGATTTGGGTTTTTAGGTTGGTTTGAATAGGTAGTGGAAGAAAGTCTTCTTCTGTGGGTTGATACATATAAATTTGAGGTGTTGGTGGTAGGCTAGGTGTTTTAGGAATCCATTTCAAGGCCTATCTGGAACAAGAGGTTGGTGTTTGGTTTTGAGGTTGTTCATGAAGAGGCTGTTTTGGTATAGAAGGAAGTTCTTGAGGGATTGGACCATAGTTAACAAGGTAATCATACTTTCAAGAAGGCTCACCTACTAAACCAATAAATGGATCACCATCTCCATATCTTTTGCGCATAGATGTCTCAAAACAACCTTTATTTTTTCTCTTTGGTTCTTCTTCATCATCTGAACCATACAAACAACATCGCACTTACATTCATCCCAAAAACAATGGCCATCTCATTCAAAAGGATAAATAGGAGATACATTACTTTCAAAGTAGACAATAGTCATGCCTACTTCAGGTTCATGTGGTGTCATTATGAACTGTATGGAAAATACATTGCCATCCTTTGTTGGAGGAGTTCTGGCAAACTTTGCTTCAACAGTACCATCCTGCCCAAGTTGGTTCTATTGACTAAACTGGCTAGGTGTTCTCATGCATCTTTTCATAATGTGTAACCCAAGTTCTAGTAGCAACTGGAGGAGCTCATTCCTCATTATCCATCGAGGAATATGGATGCATGTTGATGCATTTTGTTTAGTTGTCACTATCAATAAGGCCTCATTCTCATAAGGGGGAGAGAGGTCTATGGAATGATTTTGAATCCTGTAAATCATCTAATCCATTGCTACTATGATATAACTATGCCTCCTAGTAAAAGCTAGTCTAATATCTTCGATCACATCAATGCCCTATGCTGCAAATGGCCAGGGTAAGGTCAAATTTCATAACTCAATAGGTGGTAAATGACTGAGATTACCATGGACCTAACATTCATGATAGTTTTAGACCTTTTGAATATAGTCATGTTCCATAATTGTCAAGAAATATCACAACCTTAAAATTTTATTCGCCAATAATTTCCCATTCATAAATACATGTATGCATCTTTTTTATGATCCTACTGGTCTCTTCTTTTGCCATACATCGTAAATGAACTCTGTCAATAATTCTCTTATACATTACCCTATCATAAACCATAAATTGTGAAGATAACCTTCAAATCAAATTTGTATCCTTTGTCTTAGCCTCTTCGAGGTATTCAACATTCTCCAAATACCTTTATATATGCAAATACCAAGAATGGTTCCCACTGATAGTTACATCACCCATTTACCCATATCACATTGTACACTGGATCAATGTGTGATTAGTAGTTTCATGGGCATTGCCTTTGGCCCATCCCATATAGAGACTATAGTGGCTAAGGCATTGACCATTACATTCTCTTCCCTTAGTAGATGATGGAATGTGACTTTCTGAAAATTCTACACCAATCCTTTTATATGTTCTAGATATGGGCCTAAACATTCTTCCTTTAGTTCGCATTCATTTTTCATATTTGAAATGACTAGCAATGAGTACCCAAACACCTTTACTCTCTTTACCCTTATTTACTTTAAGAGCTTAAGACTGCGTGCTCATGCCATATACCCAACCATGTTATTGTTGAGTTTGTAGTACAACTTCTTAGCTATGGGAAAGAGCTCCCTTTCTAGCGAAATGAAAATTATCCCTACACCTGTAATTTTCTTATTTATAGCCCCATTAAAGTATACTCTCCATCATTGAGGCTCAATAGCTCTTAGTTTGAGAGGTTGTTGTGCCTAATATTTTGAGATCACCTATCTCTTAATCATTTTCTTATCTATATACTTAATATCAAATTCAATCAACAGGATCAACCATTTTCCCAACCTTGTTATTAGAGATGAGGCTTTGTGTAGTTACCTAATCAAATCAAGCTTTAAAACCACTTTCATAGAGTATGACAGAAAGTAGTGTCTTAATTTCTTTATTGCCTAAACCAATGTCAGACAAATTTCTTAGTTATACTTTTATTCATAAAATAGTAACTTTTTACTAAGATAATACACTGAATGTTCACTATTGTTTTATCTTTCCAAGCTAACATTCCATCAACAAAGTTATCTTCTACTGTCAAATACAAGATTAGTGAATTTTCAGGCTTTGATGGCTTTATTATTGATGAGTTATTCACATATTCTTTTATTAACTTGAAGTCCTCTTGACACTATCCATTCCACCTTGATGGTTGGTCTTTCCTTAATAGCTTGAAGTTCAACTTACAAATGGGAGTTAGTCTTGCTATGAACCAGCTAATGTACTGTAATTGTCCTAAAAAATCTTAGATCTCTTTTTATATCTTAGGTGTGGGAATATCTTAAATTGCCTCTACCTTATTCAGATGCACTTCAATTCCCTTTTCACTAACCACGTGTTTTAATAGCTTACCAAATGTAGCCTTAAAAGCACACTTCTTAGGATTCAACCTCAAGTTATACTTGTTATCTCTCTTTAGAAATTTCTCCAAAGTTTTAAAGTGTCCTTCCTTTTTTTGACTTCATCACCATGTCATCTATATACATTTCCATCTTTTTATGGATCAAGTCATATAACAAGGTAGTTGCCATTCACTAGTATGTCACTCTCTCATTCTTTAAAATGACATCAACTTATAGCGATACATCCCCCATTTTATGATAAAAGCCATTCTCACTTTATATGTGATAGCCATGAGAATATGGTTATACCTAGAAAACCCATCCATGAAGGAATATATAACACAAGTTGTAACATGATCAAAAAACATATTTGGGCATGCCTTGTTCAGATCCTTATAGTCAACACATATCCTCACCCTCTCATCCTTCTTCTATATCGGTACTATGTTGGCTAGCCATTTAGGGTAATCTACTACCTCTAAAATTTGGCATTCAATTATTTTGCTACTTTTTTTCTTCACCAACTGGGCCCACTTAGGTCTCATTCTTTAAAGCTTTTGCTATATAGGTTTCATGTGGGGGTAAGTCAAAATTTTATGTTCTGAAATTTGCCTATGAACCCTTGGCATGTCTTTATATGTCTAACCAAAAAACCCTTTGATATTTCATAAGTAGTTGTTCAAACCTTTTTCACTCTTTCAACATGACATCACTGACAATGAGCACGATTTTTGAATTTTCCCATATACCAAGGTTAAATGCAATGGTATGCATAAAATTATTATTAAATATGCTCATGAAATGATGCATGATATGTACATTACCATCAGAAAATGCATAATACAAGTAAGGAAATTCATTATTCATTACCTTAAACTTAGAAAGTAATACATCATTGTCCTTAAAAGATTGGAAACAAGAACATTAGTATACTATAGAAAGATAACTTCCTATAGAGTAACAATTAGTGCGTCATCTGCTTGTGCTTTTTTCTCATTTTCCTCCCTACCAGTCAGAGTGCTCATAGTGTAACCCTGTCTAACATTTGTTCCATTAACATCCTTTGTTCCATCTTCAATTCTTATGATAGTTTTGACAATCCCTTCAAAACACTGTTTCATCTGATCATCTGGTAGCTCAATTTTCAAGAAAACTGCCTAAAGCTTTGCACTTTTTGCCATAGTTGGCTCAGTCTTTGTCGCATGTCCTTGTGTTTCCTTGCTACCCACTTCATTGATGGAGTTTAAAATCATATCCTCAATATCCTTTAATTTTATCCCCATATAAGTAGTTTCAGTGAACTTGCATAACCCAGTATACTCCAATTTTTTATCCATGAAGGGTGTATTTTGCTTCATCAAGTTAGATTCCTCTTTTGCATAATCTTTCTAAGTGGCCCAAAATTTTTGATCTAATAAATACTATTTCATCTGTTCAAAGGTGTCCTGTTTTTGTTTTTTTTATCATTCCATGACCATGTAGACTAGGGACTATACAAAACCACTGACTAACTTGGTTCATGATCATCCTCCCTCTCTATAATTTGCTTGCCCTTCTTTTTTCTTCGTCCTATCCCCATGTTCTAATAGGTCTCGATAATTCTAATATCCCAGCTAACCAACATTTGTTTAGAAAAAACCCTTTTGAGTTATTCTATATCACCGCCTAATGACATTTCATTCTTAACAACCTCTTGCACGACTTCATTAGTAGTTTCCCCTTCTTTCATAAAGAAATATGACAGTGGTCCATAAAAGTCCCTCACTTTTAACTCTCATCCCTCACACAATACCCCAATCCTTTCCTCATAGTTTGAGTGAAAATCTAATATGCTAGTAGAATTCTTCCCTAATCCCTGTCCTAGTTGAAAATTCATGTTTTTTATAATCCTTATTACTTTTGGATCAACCCACTTGTCAGTAACTCCAACAACCTGAAATCCCTTTTCAATGCAGAACAACCATATTTAAAGTTGATACAATCTCCCCAACCTCTGCACAGATGGCCACAATCTCTCTTTTATAAAGAATCTTAACTTTTTGGTGAATTGTGGAAGCCACACCACCCAATGGGTGATACCATGGTGTTCCCAAGAAGAGTGATAAGGTGATCAAAATGTCTGAGACTGTGAATTCTACCATTGTCTCTACTATGCTTATTTTTACCATGGTCTTAAATACACTTGAAGCTTGCCTTTTACTACTATCATAAGCTCAAATGACACCGTCATAAGAATTTAAATCTTTCTCAAACAAGCCAAACTCGTGTAATAACTTCAATGGGCATATGTTAATCCCAAAACCCATCATCAACCATGACACATTAAGTCTTCCTTCCCTTTACCTATACTCAAATGAACAAAACTAAATCTTGATCTTTTCCATCCGATGGCAAATCCTCATTTGAAAAAGTGATTTTCCCTTATGAGTTACCAATGTAACAATATCAATCAGAGTAGCTTCCTCCTAGATAACCAAACTCGATAAGGCCTCAATTATAGCCTTTTAATGTATTTGAGAGGTAATGAGTAACTCCCACACATTATTCTAGGTTGGTATCTTCTTTGACTATTTTACAATAGGATTGTCATCTTCCTTCTCCTTTATAATGAGTTCATCCATCTTCTTATCGACCCTTGATTCCTTAGGAGCTTCCCTATCAAATAGTATTTCCCACTTTGAGTTACATGACTCACTCATTCAGTTTATTTCTCTTTTTCACTCTCCTTATACAATAAAATCATTCTTTTTCTTCACACCTTTTTTTGTCTCCTTATCTAAACTTTCCTAAAGGTTGATGATGCAAACAAGCATGGCCTTTGCTGAGAGCTCTTTGATAATTGCAATCGCAACTTCTTCATAAATTTTATAATATATCATAAGTATTCCTTGATTTGAAGGAGGGACATTATGGTAGTTTGAAAGCGGATTTCTTCAAATGTTAGGCCTTCCAAAGTTTGGTGGGATAATTGTCTTATTGTTAATGAGATCCTGAATCTCATATCTTAGTTTGTAGTTGTCATCAGTGTTGTAACCTGCTCCTTGATGAAAGATACAGTAAACATTGGTGTCATATGCCCTAGGACCATGGATTAAGAGGTGGTCTTGGTGCTAAAGGCTTCAACACCCCCTTCTTTTATAGCCTCTCAAATGCCTTGGATAGAGGCATTCCCAAATTAGTGAACTATTATGGCATTCTTACTACGTTGACATTGGTTGTCTTGTTCCCATCGGCCTGATGCTGAGACAGGGCATTTCTTCTTCCTCCATACTATTTTCTCGATCCATATTCCAACTCTTCAGCTTGTACGCCCACTTTTTGAAGGCCTTTAAAGTTCCTGACCAACATTTCTCGAATTTTGATGCCAGTATTAGGTAGAGCCCCTTCAACAATCATTGTAACTTGCTCTCTCTTTGTACTCCTTATGATCATTTTTGAAGCAATCTTTTTCCATTTTTTGTTGTCATTAAAGCTCTCATATATTTTTTGTTTCAATGATTCAAAGTCTTATAATGCAACCTCTAAATTCCAATTACAAGCATAATGCCTTTTAAAAAAAAATTTCAACTCCTTACAGTCTTTTTTGATAGTTTTTGGTTGGTTGAAATACTACTTCTTCGTAGACCCTTCCAATGATAACTCAAAGAACTCTAATATTGTATTTATCAAAACTCTAGACGCCTTCATGACTAGCACAATGAATGAACATGTTTCTTTGCATTTTGAATCCCCATGAATTTGGGAAGTTAAAGCATGTAGAAATTGACTGGTAGCTTCTCAGGCTTGCAATTAAGCAATTACCGAATGTTGTTCCTTTTTCTAAACCCTTAGCACCCAAAACCTTTTGTATTTTCTACAATTATTAAGTGCAGTTATCAAATTGAGTGTTCTCCTTCTCATTCTGTATAGGCTTGTATAGAGTAGCAATAGTACTCCATACTTCCTTAGGAAGCTTGCTTTTATGGTACTCCTTCATACCAAATAGATCATCATCAATCACTATAGGTTGGGACGCTTCCAATGGTGCATTCCCTTTATCGGTTCTATTAGTAGAGGTCTCTTTTTTTTATAGTCTCATTGACATGTTTGTTCACCTCCTTGATAATTCTCTCCTTCATCTTGTGGTTGAAGTTGGCCATCATCTTTTCTGAGACCTTAAGAGGTATGGTCGGTCCCAGGATGGAGTCAACTTTTTAGCTCAAACTCAGTGTCTTACTCTTCTTAGTAAGTTAGTTGCCCTTCTTTTCCATAAGGATTTGGATGTAAGACAAGGGTTATTGATATGAGACATGAACAGAAAATCAATGCATGCTTGCATGCATGCATGTTACACACAAATCACTTTGTAAAAGAACCTTCAAACCGTATTCCTCTCACACATGAGGTTTAGTGGCTCTTTCCTAGGTGGGGTCTCATTCTTGTACCACCACAGGGCAAAGATTATTCAAGGGTCACCTCGGACTGAGAAGAGTTAAAGACTCAAAAGAATACGTACACAAATAGTATAAAGAAATATACATAAGTAAGGAAAGAAATCCTTTTAAGGAGAGAGGATGTGCATGGAAAGTATTTACATGGTAGGAACGAGGGTACACAAGTATTCACATGTTGGGGATAGTTACTTTAAAAGGGGTAGGGTAACATTTGTGCTTATATTAAGGATACATAACCATGCTCCTTAAGGAATTTCATTTTTCTTTGAGAAAGAAATGTAAATAAGTGGGGTGCCCTATTCCAAGGTGCTATTAGCTCCTACATGTGCCTAATGGTTGAAATGGTTATTGTAGTTGATGGCTCTCATAAGCTTAAAAGGTGATTGTCGTAATCCTAAATTTGATATACCTAAAGGTACTAGGCTTATGAATGATGAATCCTTCTCATAATCTCTTAAGCCCTAATGGAGCTTAAGTCTTAAGTTTGAAGGACATCGGTTTGTCTAAGGGCAACCTAATGCTCATGGTGAAATATGGAGGCTACATGAATGAAATGGATTTTAACTAATAACAAGGTTTAAAATATTAAAAACGAACTAGAGATTGAAAGCAAAGTTAATTTCAAAGTCCCCAGTGGAGTCACCAATGTGAGCGCTTCAAGTGGTTTCACTTGAACTAGTGGAATCTTGCTTACGATTTTATCTTTTTATCGATCAACAGGGGATTGAGAGGATGGGTTCTTTACATTAGCAATGACTCTAAGGCATGGTACGAGTTTGGATAAATGGGGGATCCTTTAGGACTTGCTTGAGTTCAAAACCTTAAGTCCAAATTGGTGATCATTGGGGGACCAAAATGCAAGATGACATATTAGTACCATCTTTAAGAAATGTGGAGTCGCCATTCGACTTTGGTTGGGACAAGAATCTAAGAAAGGTAAAATCTGAACCTAAGCTAAGTCAATTAGAAGGCCCATTTCATCTTCACCCTATCAGAGATTGGGATAAAAAATTAGGTACAACATGGAGAAGAGGTTAGGCACCTCCAAACTGCCTAGATAGTAGGATTCGATCTTCGGGCATCTTTGGTTCACTTTTAATATTTTAGTTGAGTTATTGATTAGTCTAATTAATAGTTTTAAGCATGTTACTAGTGCCAACAAGCCAATCAAATCATCCCTTAATCCAAAAGGGAGAAGGGTTATGCATCATGACATAAGGAATAGCTTACATATCATCAATTCATTCATTTGTATCATGCATAATGAAGAGGGAATGAGGGTAGGTGATATGGCATAGGGGTTTATCTTATAGTATCATCCATTCAAAACACACTCATCACTAATCACTTAGGATAATGAATAAGACCTCAATCATGGTCTAACTCAAGCAAAACACTTACACTAAAAAATAAACAAGTTAGTAAATGGAATGAACATGAGACAAACCAAATAAAATCAAAGCATAAGGAATGGGTATTACACATATTACCATTTCTCCAAACATCTAAGTCCATATTATTACTTCCCCATATCACAAATCATTAAGTAAAATAAAATCAAAATGCATGAATCATGAACAATCAAAGGGATGAACATGCAATGCAAAGCATACTTTTGAATGGCCTAAGGTAAAAATCATCACAAAAGAGAAATCTTAGGGTTAATGAAACCTCCCTCTACTTTGCTCACAAAAGAGCGATACGTCCATAAACACTACTAACCATCAATAGGGTTAAAATGAAAATCAAAGAAAGGGGTACATGGCTAAGACACTATTCACATGCTTTAAGTATAAATATAATATAAAAGAAATTCTTAAGATCCTTAGAACCATAGGTCCTTCATTTGGTCACTACCTTGTAGTGATTAAAATATAAAAAATCATCATTAAACCAAAATGAAAGAACATGAACACTAAGATAGAATGAATCATAAAAACCATTTCAAAACCCATCAAAACTCCATTTTTTGAAGTGAATATGGTCCCTGGCCATCTAGTCTCATCCTATTATGCCATTAAATTGATAAAAGAAACCATAAAAGATTGCTTTGATAAAAAGAAACCCAAATGGAAACAGAAAGACTTTGCAAAATTGTACCCAGAAAAATAGGATTGTACAACCCAGAATGGTAGACTTTAGGCCTACATCAAAGTTGTACAACCCCTAAATTCTGAGGTTTTGAAATAGAAAGGAAAATAAAAGGGGAGAGAAAAGGAAAGGAATAGGGATTCTAAATGTCTTCTTTGATGTTCATTTGCCTCAGAGGCACACCATGTCTCCAATATCCTATAAAATTATAGGGAATGCATAAAAAAGGCAAGATTAAGACATTTTTCTACCTTAGAATTAGTTAGGGTGAGTTAGGGTTTAGGTTTTCTATGTTAAGTATGCTTTAAGAGTGAATTTTAGTAGAGTTTTGTTAGGGTTATCCAAGTGTAAGCATCAAATTTTGGACCTCTAGATATAAAGCTCGACGATGAAAATCATTGAATCTATTCCTTATAATCTAAAAGGAATTACAAAAGAAAGAGATGAAAGGCTTTAGGGTACCTTGGAGAAACCCCACACCAAACCTAAGACTAAATACAAGAATAAGCCCAAATCCAAGACCAAGCCTAAAGTCACTACCAAGGTTAATTTGTTGTGCAACCCATTAAATAAAGTTATATAACTAATAAACCAAGGCTATACAGTCTACCCTAAAATATAGTTTACATAACTTTCTGGAATCTGTCCCCCTTCAAATCTAAGGGTTGTATAGCCTACGTGCAAACCCCAATTCTAGGAGATTTATCACCCTCTATGTGATTAGGTACGTCTATGGTGCAACCAGAACCATTTGTAGCCCTGTGCATTCATCCCACACTTATAAATACCCTTCCCATTTGGAAGGGAGGAAGAGGTTTGGACAACCCTAAGGTTACTCTAACAAAATCCACTCCCAACATCCCATAAACACAAAAACCCTAAACCCTAGCTCACCTCAACCCACTCTAAGGTAGAACTAGACTTAATCTTATCATTTTATGCATTCCATAAGCATTTTGGAGGAAAGTATTGAATTTGTGAGTCTCTAAGGGCATAAAAACACATAAAAGCATCTAAGATGCCCCTTACTCTCCCCTTTCTTCTTCCTCTTGTTTTCTTTTCTTGTTTTCAAAACCTAAGAAGTAGGGGTTGCACAACTTTTATTATAGGCAGTGCGACCCTTTACTTAGGTTGTACAACCTAATTTGACTAATAGATAATCCTGCCAAAGTAATTTTTCTTTCCTTATTTGGATTTTAACTTTTTCAAAACATTTTTTTTTATGTTCCAATTTTCCAGTAATAGAATAGGGGGAGGTTATACATCCAAGGATCCCCATTCATTTCAAAAATGGAACTTGAATGGGATTTTTAAGTGTTTTCAACAATTCTTTTTATACAATGCTTTATCCCTTTTGCCTATGATTTGGTCCAATCATTTTAAGGTAGTGATCAAAGGAGGAACTTAAGGTTCTAATGATTTTGAGAGTCCCCTTTTGTATGGTTTGATTAATGCTAAGAGCATGTGAATAGTGTTTTGATTACGTGATTCCCCTTTTAATTTGCATTCTAACACTTCTTTATGGTTAGTAGTGCCATGGATGCCTAGCTCTTGGTGAATAATGGGGGGAAGGATTCATCAATCTTATGATCTCTTTTAGTGATGATTTAACCCTAGGCTATTTAAAGTCCTCCATTAGGCTTGGCATTGCATGTTTATAATTATTGGTCATCATAATTCATATGCTTGTGTTTATTAATGTTTAATGTTTTCTATGTGATGTGGGAATATGATATAATGGACTTAAATACATACCTAGGCACTTTGTGCATGGGAAAGATGGTAATATGTGTTATATTCATTCCTTTTATGCTTTGAGTTAATTTAGTTTGATTTATGTTTATTATATTTGCTAACTTATTTTCTTCTATTGGGCGTAAGTGTTCTACTTGACTTAGACCATGAATTTGGTCTTGATTACCATCCTATGTGAGTATGCATGATTACGTTTATATGTATGGATGATTGGATGACAACCCCCCTTGCCATATCACATGATCCCTCTCTCCTCTTTAAAATGTTATGTATAGATGAATGCATAAAATTAGTAAGTAAAACAAAATTGAAATGGATGAATCATGAATAATCAAAGGGATGAACATAAAATACAAAGCATACTTAGAAGGTGTTGAATGGCCTAAGGCAAAAGCCATCATAAAAGAGAGATCCTAGGGTTGATGACCCCTTTCATTGCTCACATATAGCTAAGCATCCAAAAGTACTACTAAATATTAAGAGGCTTAGAATGCAAATCAATGAAAGGGGTACATGGCCAATATACAATTCATATGATTAGATGCAAATCAAAGAAAGAGGTACATGGTCAGGATACAATTCACATACTTTAAGTATATATACAAATAGAAAAGAATCTCTCAAGATCCTTAGAACCATAGGTTTCATACTTATTCATTGCCTTAAAGTAATTAAAATCAAATCAAATCATCATTAAATGAACATGAACACCGAGGCAAAATAAGTCATAAAAACCATTTCAAAACCCATCAAAACTCTATTTTTGAAGTGAATAGGGGACCTTGGCCATCTAGCCTCATCCTATTCTGCCATTAAAGTGATAAAAAAAAACCCATAAAAGATTGCTTTTATAAAAATAAACCTGAATGGAAAGAGAAAAACTTTACAAATTTGTAAAAAAAAAAAAAGGGTTGTATGGCTCACTATTAAGGCTATCTATGATAGAATAAAGGGTTGTATAACCTACATCAAGCCTATACAACCCCTAAATTTTCGGTTTTTAAAAATAAAAAGGAAAAGAAAATGAGAGAAAAGAGGAATAGAATAAAGGTCCAAGATGCCTTGTTTGTTTTTTTATCCTCAAAGGCTCACCATATAGTTAATATCCTCTAAAATGCTAAGGAATGCATAAAAGATGTAAGATTAAGGCCTTGTTCCACCTTGGAATGAGTTAGGGTTTTTGTACTAAGCATGCTTTAAGGGTGAATTTTGGTAGAGTTTTGTTAGAGTTATCTAAACTTCTCCTTCCTTTTTAAATGAAGGAGGATTTATAGTTGATGGATGGGTGCACAGTGTTAGAAATGGTTCTAGTTACGCCATGGACATATCCAATCATAGAAAAGGAGATGAATTTCCTAAAATTAGGGTATGTACATGGGTTACATAGCCAAAAATGGGTGTACATCCATCTATCAAGGTTGTATAGCCCTAGAGTTTAAGGAGGGACTAGTTCTAGATGATTTTGAGGCTTAGGGTTCAAGAAAAGGGCTATACAACCACAGTGGGCTAGGCTCATAACCTGTGCTAATGATTTTGGGCTTAGTGCTAGGCTTTTGGTCTTATGCTTAGTTTTAGGCTTCTCCAAGGTTTTTTAATGCCTTTATCCTTTCCTTTGGCTATTTCCTTTGCATTTTGGGGATATGTTCAGTAATTTTCATCATCGGACTCTACATCTAAAGGTTTAGAATTTGATGCTTACAATTTTCCCCTTATTTTATGGGGCTTAAAAAATAATATTTGAGAAATGACTATTTGAATAAGTCTCAATAAAGTAAAGTAAAGAATGTAAATATTAGTACGAATACTAAAGGATACAAGTCTTTAGCAGCTCCTTAAAAAGGTACTAAAACTCGTCATGATACCTTTCTAATAGGCGTTCATGTATATTTTAGTAGGTACTAGATTTCTTATGTACTTCAGCAGCTTTCTAGGAGGCACTAAAGTGCATCTAGCAATTATCTAGTAGGTATTAGTATTTAGTATTCTTCAGCAGCTTTTTAGTAAGCACTAGATTTCTTGTGTGCTCTAATGACTTTCTAGCAAGCACTAAAGTGATTTTGGCAGCTATCTTGCATGTTTAGTATTCTTCAACAACTTTCTAGTAGGTATTAGGTTTCTTATACATTCTAGCAACTTTCTAGTAAGCATTGAAGTGATTTTGATAGTTATTTAGTAGGTACTAGTATTTAGTATTTGATAATTGACTTCTTATAGTTGCTAGTGTTTTTGAATCTTCTCTTTATGGCTGGTTTAGTTTTCTAATTGATGGCTCTGGCATAAGGGTGCCCCCTGAGTGGTTTACATGTTACCCAGGCCTTTCTTTCTACTCTTTAAACTTAATTAATATCTTCATAGTTCTTCTAGTTGTCCTAGTTTAATAGACTTTGATCCTAACACTTCAGGAACTATTTCTATTGGTTTTGACATTTATGGGATGAAAACTTTTTCCTAGAAAATAATTCTAAGGCTTTAGAGAGAGTTAAGTTTATCATTAAAGGTCATTTTGGTAATTTAATTGGAATCAAGAAGCTTAAAGTGTACGTTAGGTCCTCTGAAGGTAATGAGGACATCTTAATAATTTTCCAAATATCTTGGCTCTAAGGAATGTCTAAAAATGATCCGGTAATTTATCTAATAAATTGGTGCGTTGATATGTCCTTAGTAGGCTCTAATGTGGGTAAGGGTATTTTAGTAATTTATATGATGATGTAGGCTATTGGACTAATGCCTTTAGGTTTCTTAAGATGTTAAGGTATCTAGGTAAATGGACTGCTTTTAAGGCTTTTTACATACTTAAAGTTATTTTAGTGATTTGGTTGCTTTGGGACTCTTTGGAAGCTAAGGGTATTTTGGTAATTTAGTTGTAATTGGGCCTCAAAAGAGGCTAGGGTATTTTGGTAATTTGATTGTAATTGGAGTTGATGGGCTAAGAGGAATAAGCTTAGAAGGGTCAACAAGTGAGATGGGCTCCTAAGGCCAATCTTGAGTCTGCTTGCCCCAAGGGGTATGTACAGACCATGGTCTATACAGACTGAGAGGACTGTATAACCTACATCAACTATGTAAGGCTTGTAGAAGTGACTCACTTTTATTTGCACTATTCCTATTCTCTCTCTTCCTTTTCTTTCTCAAAGTTTTGACCTTAACTTTTAAGTTTGCCCTTTGATTTTTAGGAGTTCATCATGGTCGAATACCATAATGATTAGATGCTTGATGTAGAGGAGTTCCCTGATGAGGACATCATGATATTAGAGACCTTGAAGCATCTGCAATCCTAGTGGGGATTTATGAGGGTGAGCCTAATGAAGGGCACGACTGCGAATATGATCCCTCTCGATTTTCCTCCAGTTGGTGACACTGACTGTGCACAACTTGTACTGCCACCTTATAGGAGACGCCTCATGAGCAATAGGCTTTCTTTACCCTTTATTTTACTTTCCATCCATTTTTCACTTTAGGTTTTAGTTGCAATCCTGAAATTCCCTTTTCGCCTGCAAACATTATGTCAGCTAACAAAAAAATTAAAGATGACTTTTTAGACACTCATCTTTACTTTCAGTATAATTTTATTTTTTGCCTACTAGTTTGGTTGATTGCTTCAATTCGCATGCACTTAGGCTTTATTTTATGATCTACAAAAAGAACTATTAAAATTAATAAATAGAATAGCCTATGCAAAATTAAGGTACATATATGGGATTATAAATAATTTATTTATCCATCCTGCCAACTTTATCAATCTTTTGATGCTTTATTTATAGATATTAATTGAAAATTACTATTATTATTATTATTATTATTATTATTATTATTATTATTATTATTATTATCATTATTATATATTTTAAGAAATTATCTTAATAATTTCCTCAAAACATGGGGAGTGGATTCACACTATGTATGCTTATGTCATGGCTCGTTTGAAGGGGATCAAGTTCTAGACTTTCCTATAAATGCTGATAGGGGAGCATCAAAGATTGATTTAGTGATGACACACGCACTCCTAGAGTAGTGGATGGATACGAATTACACTTTCCATCTACCTATGACGGATGAGGTGATAATCACACTTCTGGACTTCGCCTTCATGATAGGGCTATGCTTCGTAGGTATCCCTTTACCCGCATATTCAGGTGTGCTTGAGCTGATTCTTGAAAAGGATTACTTACTAAGGGTTTTAGGATGTGTCCCTCAGCTCAAGGGGAGCAAGACTATGTTGAGGGTTTAACATTCAAGTAGCCCCGCTACAATAACCATTGATAGTTTTGATAAGGTGATCAACTACGTGATGCTTCCTTTTATATGCTTTGTCGAGGGTCATTTTCTCAAATGCCTCTGATGTTGTCAAGCCTTGCTTGGTGCCAATGCTAAATGATCTAGGTCTACTCTATCATTTTAATTAGGGTTCCGCAATGCTAGTATACCTATATCGGTATATAGACTAATGTTTTCAAGACAGAAGGTACATGTATGGTACTTTGAGGGTCATTATTGTGAGTGTCTCTTAACTAATTTTCTTCCTTTTATGTTTTGATCTTGTACTGTTATTTAAGGGGCTTATGCCATACTTACTGACAGGCATGGATTACTGCAGGGGATTGATCCTGAGGGTAAGGTGGAGGGCAGCTACCCCAACTTTTTGTGATGGAGTGGTATGGTATACTTGAAGTCCCTTATAGTTAATGGGCGCACCAGCCTAAATATGATCATCCTTAACCTAGTATTTTCTTCTGCACAATAAAGTTATGTGAGTTATGATTATCCATTATCATTATTGAGTTTTACACTTATAGTGGTCTTATTTTTATTTTAGCTATACCTCGATTGGATGGGTGCTATAGAGATGTGGCCACTGAAGGTGGTAGAGGCAGAGACAGAGGCCATTTCCTACGATCATCGTCTAATGGTGAGGCCTTTTATTTGCAAGTGCTTGAGCCAGTGCATTTTTTACTGGCACATGGGCCTGGATGCACGTCCTATCCTACAGTGTCTACCTACAAGAATGTTCTAGGTAAGCGATCTTAAGGGAATAGAGCTCACTATAGCATTATTATAAGCATCAAATTCTTGACCTTTTGATGTAGAGCCTGATGTTGAAAATCACTGGATACATCCTTAAAATGCAAAGGGCAATTGCTAAAGGAAATAATAAAGGCCTTTAGAAACCTTAAAGAAGCTTAAAACTAAGCCTAAGACCAAAAGGCCAACATCAACCCAAGATCAATAGCTTAGGCTGCCAGTATAGCCCACTAAGGCTGTACAACCCACTTTTAAACCTAATCCTCAAAATCTTTTAGAATTGGTCCTCCTTTTAAATCCTAAAGATGCACAACCCTTGACAAATGGATGTACAACCTATCCTTAGTTGTATAGCCCACGCATAAACCTTAATGTTATGAGATTCATCTCCCTCTATATGATTGGATACATCCATGGTGAGACCAGAACCATTTTAGGCCATGGCGCACTCATCCAACACTTATAAATACCCCATCTATTTGAAGAAGGGGGAGGCTTAGATAACCTAATAAAACTTTGCCAAAATTCACTCTCAAAACATATTTAACATAAAAACCCTAAACCCTAACTCATCCTAACTCACTCCAAGGTAAAAATAGGCCTTTTCTCTTCATTATTATGCAATCCCTAAGCATTTTGGAGGATATTAAACTCATGGTGTGCCTCTAAGGGCTACAAATCATTAAATAAGGCGTTCAGGACTCCCTAACCACCTTCTTTTCCTCGCTTTCTTTTCCTCTCCTATTTTAAAAACTAAGAAAGTAAGGGTTGTACAACCTTGATTATAGGATGTACATCCCCTCATCTAGGTTGTACATCCCTAATATTGGGCTGTATAGCCCAGTTTGCCTGTTATAGAGTTTTTGTAAATTTTATTTTCACCTCTCTTTAAATTTTTCTTATTCCAAAGTTTTCTTTGGGTTTTCCAATGTTCCAATAACATAATGTGATATGGAATACGATCTGATGATTCTCATACATCTCAAAATGGGACCTTGATGTGGTTTTAAAATCCTTTTTTATGTAATGCTCTATGCTATCTTACTTTTGATTCCCAACGTGATGGTCAATGTGAATTTGACTGTTTGAACTTCATATCTATTGCAATTTGCTCCATGAATTTTTATGTTTTAAGTTCATCCATCTGTTTTTTAATGTCGTGATCGTGAATTAGAGGTTTTTGACCATGAATTAGAATGCCTTTCACAATGCTTGAGATTTAGACTCTCATCCAACTTCCAATGCCAACCTATCTTAAAAACTGTAAAATTAACACTTAAAAATAATGTTAGAACTTATCAATCTACATTGTCAATATCAAAAGAGAGCTTTGTCCTAGGTTTGAGAAGCTTAGTACAATAATTTCCCTTTTTTTGATTTTGACAACTTGGGTTGATTTAATGAATTGCATAAGTGTGAAGTTGAGATGGTTACTATTTTTAACAAATTAAACTTGTTGAGATGCTAACTAAACCAAAAAAAAAAAAAAGTAAGTTTAACAAATTTGAACTTGGTAATATACCAATTTAAATATGAAATGCCAATAACTAAATTGAGATTGCTCCCTCTTGATTATGTCATGTAATTTCATTTCACTTTCTCTCCTCCTTTGTCAATATAAAAAAAAGAGGTCAACAGGCAATAATGTGATAATGTGATTCAAATGGCAATCATATATTAAATGATGTGCATTGGGATATGTATAAAGTGATTGCATTGAAGAATATTCATATTTCAAGAACAAACATAGGAAACACAAACTTTAAAATTTATTAATATAAATAAACGTAAACATAAAGAAGTGGGATAACAAACTTAGGCCAAAAGACCAACAAGATAAAAACATAAAAAGTTTACTAGCCAAAGGAAGAAAACTAAAAGTTTGGAGAGCTATCATAATCTCCAAAATCTTCAACTTCCTTATTTCCTCCTCCACTATGTGCTTCATCCCCTTCTTCCACCTCTTAATCTTCTTCCGCTTTTTGAGTATCCTCCCAATCCTCAAAATTAGGGAGGTGTCAAGGTGTAGCACCTTCTTTCTCTTGAAGGTAAAACCAAGTCACTATGGAGGTTGAAAAGTATAAGAAATCTCCTTTTAATCATCCTTATAACCTTGTCTAATTTCTTATTAATTGAGGAGATAGAGGTGGCAGAGGACTTTGGCTTGGATTTTTCACTTTGGAGATGGGATTGGTTGAACACCCTCCTCTGTTACAAGCTTTTCCTTTTTTATGCTTGAGTTGTCTCATGCTTTTTTGCCCTAATTCATCTTAAGGTATAAATATAAGTGTCTGGATGTATAGTATTGGCATTGATGAGGTAGGGTAAATCAAGGAAATTATGGGATGGCAAATATTTCTTAGTGAGGAATTTCTCATTCTCCTCATTAAGAGCTCTTATATAGTGATAAATGGTTGTGACATGAGAGAGTAGGAGGAATTGGCTCTTGGGCTTCGTATTTATATGAATAAACTAATCCACAAGGTATCAACTAGTTTGGATGGGTTTGTTTTTGGTTAAGCAAAACAAAAAAGCTAGGTCTTTTGGGGAGACTTTTTCATTCCCATCACCTTTAGCATTTATAGAAAAAGTAATAATATGATGAAGAAGCTTATTTGAAAGGGTTCAAACATATTTGGCCAAAGATATTTTTGGGTTATGTTCTGTTTTGATTGATATCTCAAACCAAAATTGGAATATATGATATCAAGTGCAGAGATGATAAAAGGAACATCATATTCCACTTAAAGGTTGAAGAGATTAGAGAGTTGTTCAAAGCTGATAAAGTAAGGGTCCCTAAAAGCCCGAATAATTAACCCATACTGACATGCCTTTGATTCTACTCTTCTGCTCAAGGTGATTGTACACATGAACTCTTTGATTATTTCTTTGTATCTAGGCTCATCTCAAAAGATAAACTCGTTCCAGGCCAAGTTTGACAAAAAGGTGTGAATTTCATCCTTGCTTCCAATGGACTCAAGAAGAAAAGTAGAGGGAATTTTGTTGGAGTTAGCTTTATATGGGTCTTTCTCCTCTTTTGTTATTCCTTTCATCAAGTGAAGGGCAATAGAGCCAGAAGGTTGGGCTATGCCCTTTTCTTATTCTGCTTTAGGAAGCTTCTTGGGTGCCATTGAGGGAAGTTTGGAGAAATTAATAGGTTTGAGAGAATAAATAAGAGATAAATGAAGAAAATAGGTAAAAGTGAATAAAGGGGTGTTTGGATGGTTTAAACAGACACAAATATGATGAAAAATGTTAATAAATAGTAAAATTTGCATTAAATGAGGGGGTGGCATCAATTGATAGACAAATCAATCAATGCTTGACAGTTACTCTACTGCGTACCTCAGGTCGTGATCGCTAATTACAAAAAATATGAGTAACGGATAAAAATTTCTAAAAAGTTAAAGGAGTCAATGATAAAAATTTTTGAATTTTGAAAAGAATTCACGACGACGACCTTAGGTCACAATAGCTAATTAGAAGTGTGAGAGAAAGTTAATGAGTGCTTGTAAATTGCAACCACAAATGGATAATACCGACTGTGAATTATGAGGCAAAAAGAAAGTAAAAGAAAGAAAGAGAAATGGTCTTTCTAGATATGATCCACTTAATGTAAGGATGATTAATTCATGCAAATTGGCATGCAGAAGCACATTTGCATGAACAATTAAAACATCTAAATTAATTAAAATACACATTTATCAAACACATCATTTAATCACTCAAAACAACAAACTCAATAGATAATATTATATGAGGTCTAATTTTCACCCTAGGAAGCTTCCATCAAGCATTCTTGACTCCTTTTTAATGAAGTTCGTCCTTTTTGCATTAAGGGGTTTAGTGGAAATATCCATAAGTTGATATTGGTGTCAACAAATTCAAACACTACATCACCATTTCAAATATGATCTCTAAAAAAATGATGTCTAATGTCAATGTATTTGCTCCTAGAGTGTTGTATGAGATTCTTTATTGCATTTGTGTTGTCACATTTAATGGGAATGTGACCAATAATTTTACCATAATCCTTGAGTTGTTTTTTCATCCAAAGAACTTAGATGCAACAACAATCCATCATCACATATTCTATTTCGGCAGTAGATAAGGCAACTAAAACTTATTTCTTACTAAATCAAGAAACTAAGCATTCTCTTATAAATTGGCAAGTTCCACAAATCTTTTTTCTATCTAATAAGCTTCCAACATAATCCTCATCCAAATACCCTAAAAGGCTAAAATATGAATTCCTAAGATACCATAATCCTTAGTGCAATGTGCCATGTAAATATTTAAGAATCCTTTTAATAACATATAAATGAGATTCCTTAGAGCATGATTGAAACCTAGCGCACATGTATACATTAAACAAAATGTCGAGTCTAGAGGCAGTGAGGTAGAAAAGAGAACCAATAATACCTCTATAACTCTTTTCATCAACTGGCTTACCCGATTCATCTTTGTCTAGCTTGATGGTAGCACTCATTAGTGTATTTGCTACTTTACATGCATCCATGCCAAATTTCTTGAGTAAATCCTTCGTATACTTGACTTGGATGATGAAGATGCCCTTTTTGGTTTACTTGATTTGTAGACCAAGAAAGAACTTAAGCTCTCCCATCATGCTCATCTCAAATTCCCTAGTCATACACTTAGCAAAATCTTCACAAAAAGATTCATTAGTAGCACTTAATATGATGTCATCAACATATATTTGTGCAATAAGTGTGTCTTGATTATGCTTTTTGACAAATAAAGTAGTATCAGCCTATTTTTTTCAAAATCATTTTGTAAAAGGAATGAGCTAAACCTTTCGTACTAAGCTCTTGGAGCTTGTTTCAAACCATATAATGCTTTAGTTAATTTATAAATGTGATTTGGAAAAATATGAGACTTAAAACCAAAAGGTTATTCAACATATACTTTATGCATAATGAGACTATTTAAAAATGCACTTTTGACATCCATTTGAAAAAGTTTAATGTTCACATGACATGCATAAGCTAAAAGAATACTGGCCTCTAATATTATTGCGAGGGAATAGGTTTCATCATAATCAATGCCTTCCTCTTAGTTATACCCATTTGCAACCAATCTAGCTTTATTTATAGTAATGAAACCTTGTTCATCTAACGCACTCCTAAACACCCACTTGCATCATATGATACGATGTTCCTTAGGCCTAGGAACAAGTTCGCATACTTTGTTTCTCTCAAATTAGTTGATATTGTCCTAGGGCACCAAGAATGAGGGTTGAATTAGTGTTCGAAAAAAATTAAAATAAGGGATAAGGTATTTAAGAAGTTGAATAGAAGAAGAGAATAATAGACACAAGAGTTTATAATGGTTTGGGTATTAACCAACCCTACATCCACTCCTCAATTCTTTACAATCGGGTATTTCACTCAACTCAAAAGGTGTTTCCAAGCTCACACCAAACTTCTCCAACTTTTGTTTGCTAGGCTTACATAAAAATCTCTTACACGTGTTTTCTGGGCTGACACTAAAAACCTCTCATAAGTGTTTTAAGACTCACACTAAAACCTCTTACAACGGTGTTTATTGCTCACACCAAATAATCGCTAAAGTATAAATAAGAATTGAAAGATTGAGTAGAAAATTAGCAAGAGTATGGTTACAAATTAATGAATTCTCTTACATTTACCTTTTTTTGGCAAAGTATTTATAGCTCATATCCACCAAAGAGACGTTATACTAAAACTATCAACAAATCTCCAAGATGTGCTAGGCAAATTCAGCATTAAATGCTTGTCAGGCTAAAGTCATGGTTGCTACTACCTTTTCGTGATCACAAATTTTCAATTTTCATAGAGGAGCTAAAAATTTTAGTGTAAAACACCGTTTGTGTCTAACGGATAGTCCACATGTCAACTTTTCGTTTGTCATCTAGGAAAATATAGCCATTGTATTCTAACCAATCTTAAAAGTCATGGTCGTGAGATATCAATGTCTTGGGCGTGACTGAGACCGCAAATTCCTTTATTTGAAGAGAAAACATCAACTGCTTGAGTTGCAGTCATGAACAAACTTTTGCCCTCACAATTTTTGATCTTTAATGGACACTTGGCAAGCTATGGTTATGGCTTTGGTTCTCCCTTTCATTGCTATGAAATTTGTGGTCGCAACTCAGGCGTGACACATATCGTGAATTCTTCTGTGACTAAGGTTTTGCCAAATTTGGGTGTCTCGCGGCAGCAAAGTTATCCGCGAATTCCTCTGGCCTAGCTTCATCCTTTCTTGTCACTGATTCACGTTCGTGATTTACAATACACTCACCGCTAATTAGAGTGAACTTTATAAGGTTGGAGATTTGAACTCCATCCAACTTCCTGTGTCAAAAAGTAACTTATAATCTACAAAACATCACTTAATAAAAGTATTAGAATTGATCAATCTATATTGTCAATATCAAAAAAGGTTTATGACTTTGGTTAAATCAACCTAGTATAACAATCTCCCCTTTTTGATTTTGACAACTTAGATTAATCCTAAGGGAAAAAATAAATGCATGAGTTTTAAAGTTGTGAAGTTGGAACAGTAAATTGTTCAATATGGATTTAAAAATCTTTAGCAAGATTTCTAAGTATGACTTCCAAATAATTAAGGTGAGAATTCAAAAAAAAAATCTAAGTATGATAAGTATGATGTTTTCCCTCAACTTATGCTATTATTTTCTCTCCCCTTTTGGTTCTTTCTTGATTCTATCTTTCCCACTTTGGCAAGATCAAAAAGAGGGTAAAGGGAAAAGAGCAATTGCATATATAAAAAAAAAAAGACAAGGATTATAGGGAGCAAATGCATACAATGTGAAATAAAGCAATCACAATAAGACATCAAATGTCAAAGAACAAACTCTTTATATATATATATATATATATATATTCATAACAAGTTATGGGATCATAAATTTTTCGTTGAAAAAGAAAAAGAAACAAAAAATATAAGGAGATCTTATTCTAGAAAACAGGAGAATCATCATCATCTCTAGAAATTTCTTATTCTTCTTCATTATCTCCACCTTCTGCTTCATCTCCATCTTCAACTCCATCATCGCCTCCTTCTTCTTGAGTATCCTCAAACTCAGTAAAGTTCAGAAGATGGTAAAGAGGAACTCCCAACTTCAATTGTAAGTCCACTATGTCACTATGAAGATTTGAGAGAAAAAGGAATCTCCTATTCATCATCCTCATCATATTGTCCAATTTGTTGTTGATGGTGGCAAGAGACAGTTTTGTTATAGGCTTAGGTTGAGGAGGGATTGGTAGGACTCTTTCAATAATGAGCCTCTTCCTTTCAGTGGCTTGGGAGGATTCCATCTTTTTAGCCCCAAATACACCTAAGATATAGGCATATGTACCTGGGTATATGGCTTTGGCATTGATTAGGTAGGTAAGATCAAGAAAATTCTAGGATGGAAGGAGTTTCTTAGTGAGCAACTTTTCATTGTCCTCATTAAGAGCTCCTACAAAATGATAGATGGTTGTGATATGAGGTGGAAGAAGAAATTGGCTTTTCGGCTTGGTGCTCATGTGGATCAATTGATTGATACTAACCTGTTTGAATGGGTTTGTTCTTGACAAGGTAGAATAGGAAGGCCAAGTCTTTTTGTGATACTTTCTTGTTCCCATCATCTCTAGCATTGATAAAAAAGGTGATGATATGATGGAGTATCCAAAGAGGTAGGGTTTTTATGTATTTGGCTAATGAGGGTTTCGAGTCGTGTTTGGTTTCAATAGAAATTTCCAACCAAAATTCAAAATAGATGATGTCAAAAGCGGAGATAATGAAAGGGATATTTTCTCCAATTTGATGATTAAAAAAGGAGAAAAGTTGTTCAAAGGTAATAAAGTTCAGTAGGAATGCACAAATTTCATCATTAAGCCCAAGCATCTCTAGCATAAAGGTTGAAGGGATTTTGTTAAGGAGGATAGTTTTGGAGGAATTTGTTTTGTAGCATTCCTTTTCCTCCTTGGTAATGCCCTTCATGAGATGAAGTACTAGAGGAGCAAAGGGTTGAGCAATGGCCTTGCCCTTTTCTTCTTTGGAAATTTTCTTAGGAGCCAATGGAGGAGATTTAAGAGATTTGACAATTTGAAGAATTTTGAAGAGATAAATGATAAGGATTAGATAAAGCGAGGATGGTTCTATTTTTTTTTTTGTGGGGGGGTATTTATAGCCATTTAAAGACTCTATAAATGGCTAGAAATGGATTTATGAAGAGATAGAAATGTTTGACAGTCAAATCACTTAATGGTTTGAAATTACTAAAATTTACGTCCATGAATTCAGGAATCGCGACTGCGATTTCTAAAAATGTGAGCAGCAGACAAAAATTTGTTATGAATACGCGTTTGCGACAGTAAAATAATTTAAATCTTAACTAAATTCACAGGGGATAGTGATTATCGCGACTGCGAATTGACATTGGTCAGCGATTGTCATGGACCGTTAATTCACGACTGTGGTGACCGTGAATTACGAGGCATCAAGAATAAGAAGAAGAATTAAGTTTTTGAAAAATTCAAAGTTGTGATCCACTTATTGATGCTTAATTTATTGCAATATGTCACAGAAAAGCACAATTACAGTTAAAATTAAGACATCTTAAAAGATCAAGTATCATAAACAATCAACACATATATAATCAACACATAAGATCAAATTTTCACTTTAGAGAGCTTCCATCAAACATTCCCAATTCTTTCTTAATAAAGTTCAATCTTTCTTCATTGAAATGTTTAGTGAAAATATCTACAAGTTGATGATTGTGTCAATAAATTCTAACATAATATCACCCTTTTGGACATGATCTCTAAGAAAATGGTGTCTAATGTCTATGTGTTTACTCCTACAGTGTTTGATGGGATTCTTAGAGAGATTGATATGACTAGTGTTATCATATTTAATGGGAATGTGATCAATCACTTTGCTAAAATCCTTTAATTATTGTTTCATCCAAAGAACTTGGGTGCAACAACAACCCGCAACTATATACTCGACTTTTGTGGTGGATAGGGCAACCAAAACTTGCTTTTTGCTAAACCAAGATACTAGACATTCTCCTATAAATTTGCAAGTTCCAAAAGTTCTCTTTTTATCTAAAAGACTACTTGCATAATCTGCATCCGAATAACATATGAGATTAAAAGACGAGTCCCTAGGATATCATAAACCTAAGTTTAATGTGCCATGCAAATATTTGAAAATTCTTTTAATAGCATTTAAATGTGATTTTTTACGAGATGATTGGAACCTAGCACACATGCATACACTAAACATAATATCAGGCCTAAAAGTAATTAGATAAAGTAGAGATTCGATCATACCTTGATATCTCTTTTCATCTACCATCTTACATGATTCATCTTTGTCCAACTTGATGGTACCACTTATGGGGGTTTTTGCTACTTTGCAACTATCCATGCCAAACTTCTTGAGTATCTCCTCTGTGTATTTAGCTTGGCTGACGAAGATCCCTTCTTTAGTTTGCTAGACTTATAGATCAAGAAAGAACTTGAGCTCTCGCATCATGCTCATTTCAAATTCTCTAGTCATACACTTAGCAAAATCCTCACAAAGAGATTCATTAGTAGCACAAAAAATGATATCGTCAACATATATTTGTATAATAAGTGTATCATGCTTGTGCCTTTTAACAAACAATATGATGTCCACCTTTCCTTTTTCACAATCATTTTTCAAAAGAAATGAACTATGCCTTTCATGTCAAGCTCTTAGAGTTTGTTTCAATCCATACAAGTCTCTATTCAATTTAAAAACATGATTAGGAAAATTATGAGACTTAAAATCGGGAGGTTGTTCAACATAAACTTCCTCCTCAATTACTCCATTTAAAAATCCACTTTTTACATCCATTTGGAGAGTTTAAAATTCATATGGTAGGCAGAGGCTAAAAGAATCCTAATGGCCTCTAATCTTGCTACAGGAGCAAATGTTTCATCATAATCTATGTCTTCCTCTTGCTTATAACCCTTAGCAACAAATCTAGCTTTATTCCTAATGATGAAACCTTGATCATCTAACTTATTCCTAAACACCCATTTGCAACCTATAATTAGGTGTTCTTTAGGCCTAGGGACAAGTTCTCATACCTTATTTCTCTTAAATTGGTTGAGTTTCTCTTACATGACAATCACCCAACTTTCATCATCAAGAGCCTCATTAATGGAATTTGGCTCAATTTGAGAAAAAAAAATAAGATTATTATCTAAATGATTAAGCTGAGATCTAATACTTACACATTTAGAGGTATCAACAATAATAAACTCTTTAGGGTGATCCTTAGAGAATCTTAAATCCTTGGGTAGATTTCGACTTGGCCCAAATTTTTATTGATGTTGTGGTCCCTCATCCACTCTTGATGATTCATCTTCTTCCTTATCTTCCAACTCCAATTTTTCAAAGTCACCTATAAGAACATCAATAAAAATACCTTTCTTAAGATCAAGTTTACTAGATTCATAAAAAATAACATTCATAGACTCTTCAACTACCATAGAACTCTTATTAAAGACTCTATAAGCCTTGATAGAGGTGGAATAACCTAAAAATATACCATAATTGGTCTTAGAATCAAATTTCCTAAGGTTATCCTTGGTATTCAATATATAGCACTTGTAACTAAATACTCTTAGGTATAATATCTTGGGTTTTCTACCATTCTAAAGCTCATAAGATGTTTTATTGAGAATAGGTCTTTTAAAAACTCTATTTGTAATATAAAACAAAGTATTAATGGCTTCGGCCCAAAAGTAATTGGGTAAAGAATACTCATTGAGCATAGTTCTAGCCATTTCTACTAGTGTACTATTTTTTCTCTCTACATCACCATTTTGTTGTGGTGTTCTAAGAGTTGAAAAGTTGTGAAAAATTCTATTCTCTAAAAAAGAAGTTACAAAAGACTCATTTTGAAATTATTTTCCATGGTCACTTCTTATAGATGAAATAAAGTAACCCTTTTCATTTGAACTCTTTTTGCAAAGCTTTTGAAACCACTAAAGGTATCATTCTTATGAGCTAGAAAGGACGCCCAAGTAAACCTAGAATAATCATCAACTAGGATTAGTGCATAATGTTTTCCACCTAAGCTAGCACTTCTAATAGGTCTTATTAAGTCCATATGAATTAGTTGAAGGGGTTTAGATGAACTTACAATATTTTTAGCTTTGTAAGAGGCTTGATGTTATTTCCCCATTTGGCAAGGACCACATTTCTTATCTTTAGTGAAACTTAGCTTGGGAAGGCCTTCCACTAGCTTTCCTTTTGGTAGTCTTTGTAGTAGATCCATGCTTAAATGTCTAAACCTTTTATGCCATAACTAAGCCTTATTATTAAAAGACATAAGACAGTTGAAAGATTGGTTAGCCAAATTGTCTTAGTCAATTGAGTAGGTATTGCATTTCCTTTCACCCTTGAAAATAACCTCATCATCCACTAATATGATGACTCAACATTCTCTAGGATCAAAGGTATTACCTTTGTCACATAATTGACTTACACTCAACAAATTATATTGTAAGCCATTAACTAATAAAACATCATCAATCAAAGAACAACCATTCTTACCAATGGTTACAATGCCAATTACCTAACCATTTGCATTGTTACCAAATGTGACATTTCCACCTTCTTTTTCTTTCAATGCCATGAATAGCTTCCTATTGTCCTTCATATGTTTAGAGCATCCACTATCCACATGCCAATTGCTTGATTTATTGGTGGATACCACAAATCCCTATATAATACATGTAAATTACTTTTTCTTAGGTACCCAAGCATACTGGGGTCCTAGAAGGTTAAGAGTTGAAAGATTCTCTAATTTGAGGTGAGCCTTCCTAATATAACAATGAATATTAACGTGCCCATATTTCATGCAATAGTGACATTGGAGTTTAGACTTGTGAGTCTTTTTCCTATGCACAAACTTAGTATAAGTAGGAGGCCTTCTCATACATTGGTAATGTTAGTGCATGAGTGATTAGGAGTATTAGAGAATTCTTTATGTTTATGTATGTGAGCATGTTTCTTGTTATACATGTAAGCATGATTGGCCTTTATTAAAGTAGGCCTTGAGCCATGTTATGCTTTCCCTTTACCTTTAGGCATTGGGAATTTAGGGCTTAGAGCACTTTTTTTCGTCATGACTTTAACACTTGAGGTTTGAGGTATTGTTGCTCTACCAAATATAGTGAGTGTAGATGTGGAGGTTGAGGCTTCATTAAATCTTAGACCATACCTAATTGAGGGAGACCTTTGTGATACTATGAGTGTATCCAAAGCTTCCTTACCCTTATGAAATTTAGAGATAGAACTTTTAAGCTCAATGACTTCTCGCTTTAGAGTATCATTCTCTTTTCTTAATGAAGCTAATGATGAAGAAGATTTGGAAATATTTTCTATATATTTTTTTATTTCTTCATTTGAAGTCCTCAATTCACTTACAAGATCATTAAGGGATTTATAATCATCCTCTAATTTTGAGCACTTTCTCTTATAAGATTTCATTTGTGACTTAGACTTGTCATATCTCATAGTGAGAGCTTCTAGAAGCTCTTCATCTATATCATCTAAGTTATCATCATCTGAATGAGAAAGAGATAAAGTGCTTACCTCATTAGGAAAGTCTTCGTGAGCCATGAAGCATATGTTGCCAATCTCTTCATCCTCTTTATCCTCACTTGAGCTATCATCCCAAGTGGCTTTGAAGCTTTTTCTCTTCTCTTTATCCCCTTTCTTCTTCTTTTTTAGCTTGGGACAACTATATTTGATGTGGCCTTGCTTGCTAGACTCATAACAAGTGACTTCATTTGATCTCTCTATAGGATTAAGAGTTGTCTTTTTGAAGTTCCTTCTTTCTTTTCTACTTCTAATGAGCTCCTTAGTCCTTCTTGAGAGTATTGCTAGTTCTTCTTCTTCTTTGTCATTATTTTCTTCACTTGAGGTAGTTTTCACTTCCTTTTCTTTGGTTGAAGATTTGAGTGCCAAGGTTTTTCTTTTAAGTTTTCTAATTTTTCTCATTGGTCCCTCAATTTCTTCATTTCCTCGTCCTTTTTTAAGGCAAACTCATGAGTTAAGAGTTTGCCTATTAAGACATCTGTAGGAACCTTTCCAATCTCCAGATTAGACTATTGAATGTTGCGTACTGTTGCACCAAATTTATCTAATGAAAGAGTTTTAAGGATTTTAGTATTTAGCTCATAGTTGGTGAGAGTCCTTCCAAATTTCTTAATATTTGTGACAATAGAAAGGAGTCCATTTGTCATTTTGGTGATGCTTTTATGGTCTTTCATGATGAAGAGCTCTCATTCTATCACATACATTTCCAACCTACTTGATTTCACAAGTGTTTTACCCTCATGATAGTTTTATAGAGTCTTCCATATGGCATGAGATATTTGGCAGTGTTGTACTCTTCCAATCTCTTCCCCTAAGAGAGAGCTTAGAAGAATTGTCATGGCTCTCTTGTTCTTGCCATTTGACCTTTTATGGGCTTCAACCCATTCTTCTCTTGGAATGAATTCTTCATTTCCATCCACTACTTTGGTGGGTGGCTTCCATTTTTTGACTATAACATCCCAAAGAACCACTGCATATATATCAATATAAATCTCCATGCTATACTTTCAATTAATATAGTCGGATCCATCAAAGTAAGGCTTGAGGTGTAAGTGGATTCCCTCTTGTGTCGTGATCTTTGCTCACCTAATTAAGGTTTGTTTGTGAGACTTGGCTCTGATACCACTTATTGGCCTAGGGCACCAAGAAGAGGGGTTGAATTGGTGTTAAAAAAAAAAATTAAAATGATGGATAAGGTGTTTATGAAGTTAAATAGAAGAAGAGAATAATAAACATAAGGGTTTATAGTGGTTTGGGTATTAACCAACCCTACGTCCACTCTTAAATTCTCTACAATTGGGTATTTCACTAAACTCAAAAGGTGTTTCCAAGCTCACACCAAACTTTTACAACTTATGTTTTCTAGGCTCATACAAAAACCTCTTATAAGTGTTTTCAAGGCTCACATTAAAAACCTCTCACAAGTGTTTTAAGGCTTACACTAAAGCCCCTTATAGCGGTGTTTATTGCTCACACCAAACAATCACTAAATCATAGATAACAATTGAAATAATGAGTAGCAAATTAGCAAGAGTATGGTTATAAATTAATGAATTCTTTTGCTTTTACATATGTTTGGTGGAGTGTTTATAGCTCGTATCCACTAAAGAGACGTTAGACTAAAACTATCAACAAATTTTCAAGATGTGATAGGCAGATTTATCATTAAATGCTTGTTAGGCTAAAGTCATGGTTGGTACTATCAATTTGCAGTCACAAATTTCCAATTTCTATAGAGAAGCCAAAAATTTTAGTGAAAAACACCATTTGTGTTTAACGACTAGTCCACGTGTCAATTTTTCATTGGTCATCCAGGGAAATATAGTCGTGCTCTAACCACTCTCAAAAGTCACGATAGCGAGATATCAATATCTTAGGCGCTACTAAGATTGCAAATTCCTCTGTTTGAAGAGAAAACTTCAACTGGTTGAGTTGCGATAACGAATAAACTTTTCCCCTCACAATTTTTGATCTTTAGTAGACACTTAAGACACTTGGCAAGCTATGGTTATAGCTTTGGTTCCCTCCTTTGTCACTATGAAATTCACGATTGCGATTCAGGCATGACACATACTGCGAATTCTTCTGTGACTAAGGCTTTATTAACTTTGGGTGCATCGTGGCGGTGAAGTTGTCAGTGAATTCCTTTGGCCTAGCTTCATCCTTCCTTGTGACTAATTTATGGTAGCGATTTACAATAAACTCACCGTGAAGTAGAGTAAACTTTACAAGGTTGGAGATTTGAACTCCATCCAACTTTCAATGTCAGAAACTAACTTATAATCTATAAAACATCACTTAATGAAAGCATTATAATTGATCAATCTTTATTGTTAAGATCAAAAGAGGTTTATGACTTAGGTTAAATCAACCTAGTGCAATAGTTGAGTTCCTTTTGCATAACAATCACCCAACTCTCATCATCAAGAGCCTCATCACTTGATTTTGGCTCAAATTGAGAAATAAATGCAAGATTACTGTTTAATGCGTGAAGTCGAGATCTAATACTTACTCACTTGAATGTATCACCAATAATTAGATCATTTGGATAATGTTTGGAGAATCTCAAATCCTTGTGAAGATCTTAAGTTAAAATTTCTACTTGTGGTTGGGATTCCTATTCTTCTTTTGATGACTTGTTTTCATCAAGGTTTATAACCATTTTTGTTGAAGTTGACTCTAACTTCATTTTCTCAAAGTCACCTATGATACTATCAATAAGAGAACCTTTCCCAAAATTCATGAAACACAATATTCATAAACTCCTCAATAACCATAGTACTTTTATTGAAAAACCCTATATGCCTTACTAGAGGTGGAATAACCTAGAAAAATACCTTCATTTGTCTTAAAATCAAATTTTCCAAGGTTATCCTTGGAATTTAAGATATAACATTTGCACTAAAAAAACTATTAGTTATGAAATCCACTTTTCAATCTCTTCTAATGTTTTATTTTTCCTCTCTACAACCCCATTTTATTATGGTGTTCTAGGAGTTGAAAAGTGACGATAAATCCCATTCTTTAAGCAATAAGTTTTAAAAGATTCATTTTGAAATTCCTTTCCATGGTCACTCCTTATATAAGAAATGAAGTAACCTTTTTCATTTTGAACTCCTCTTGCAAAACTTTTAAAAGCATCAAAAGTGTCATTCTTATGGGCTAGAAAGAACGTCTAAGTAAATCTAGAGTAATCATCAATTAGGACAAGTGCATAATGCTTTCCACCAAAACTAGCAATCCTAATAGGTCCAACCAAGTCCATATGGATAAGTTGAAGAGGTCTAGATGTACTTTCAACATTCTCTACTTTGACTAAAGTTTGATGTTGCTTCCCCATTTGGCAAGGTCCACATGTCTTATGCTTTGAGAATTTTAGCTTAGGAAGACCTTCCACTAACTCTCCTTTAGATAGGCTTTGTAAGAGCTCCATGCTAATATGGCCAAGTCTTTTATGCCATAGCCAAACTACATTACTAAGAGACACAAGACACTTGAAAGATTACTTAGCCAAATTATCTCAGTCAATTAAGTAGGTATTGTCATTCCTTTCACCTTTGAAGATTACCTTCTTATCCACCAAAGTGGAAACTTGAGACTCTTTAGAGTCAAAGGTGACTTTGTTACCTTTGTTACATAATTGACTTATGTTATAAAACATCTACTGAAAGAACATTATCAATAAGTGAACAACCATTATTACCAATTGTTCCAATGCCTGTTACCTTACCCTTGGCATTATTTCAAAAAGTGATATTGCCACCTTCCTTCTCTTTTATGGCTATGAATAGCTTTTTATTACCTGTCATATGCTTTGAGCACAAATTATCCACAGGCCAAATATTGTCTTCATTGGTGGTTGCCATACAATTTTACATAACACAAGCAATTCACTTTTGTTTAGGTACCTAAACATACTTAGGTCATTGGGGTTAGGTTTTGAAGGGTCCTCTAATTTTTTGTGAGCTTTCCTAATATAAAAAAGTTATTTATATAACCAAACTTTATGTAATAATGGTATTGCAGTTTAGACTTGTAAGTCTTTGTCTTATACATAACTTTAGTATAAGTAGGAGGGCCTTTTCACACTATGATGGTGAGAATGTGAGCATGTGTGTGAATGATTAGGAGTAGAAGATAATTTTTTTATATGGGTTAGGGTGAGTATGTTTTTAGTGTAGATGAATGCATGATTAGCCTTTTGAGGCTTAGGCTTTGAGCCTTGAGATGTCTTTCCCTTGCCCTTCGACTATGACAGCTTAAGGTTGCGAGCACTCTTCCTCTCAACTACCTCAATACTAGATGTTTTAGGTGCTAAGGCTCTAATAAAAGTAGTGAAAGGGGGTGTAGATGATGAGGGGCCTCCATTGAAGCCAAGACCATGTCTTACTAGCAAAGGTCTTTGAGATATTATTAATGTATATAAAGCTTCCTTCCCGTTACAAAACTTAGAAATAGAATTTTATGGTTTAAGGTATAATTTTCCTTTATAACGGAGTTTAAAATAGAAAAAGATCTACTAAGACTTTCAACAAAATTTTTGAGTTCTTCATTTGAAGTCCTCAACTCACTTAGAAACTCATTTAATGAGTTAAATCATTTTTTAGTTTTGAGCATTTCTTTTTGTAAGTTTTAATTTGTGACTTATATTTGTCACATCTCAAAGTAAGAGCTTCTAATGGCTCATCATCTACATCATCAAATGTATCATAATTTTTGTTAAAGTGGGGTGAAGATCTTACCTCTTTAGAAGAGTCATCTTGTGCCATGAAATATAGCTTTGCCATTTGCTCATCTTCATCCTCCCTACTAAAGTTGTCATCCAAGTGGCTTTGAAGCTTTTCCTCTTTTCTTTGTCCCTTTTCTTCATATTTTTCAACTTCGGGCAATCATACTTGATGTGGCCTTACTTGCCACACTCATAGCATGTTATTTCACTATTATTCTCTTTGAGGTTGGGAGATGCCTTCTTGATGTTCCTTCTGTCTTTTCTTCTTCTTATTAGCTCTTTGGTCTTTTTAGAAAGCATGGCTAGCTCCTCCTTTTCTGTTTCACTGTTATCATCACTTAATACTACATTTACTCCTTTGTTTTTGAATGAAGATTTGAGAGATAAAGTCTTCTTCTCTATTTTGTCATTCTTATCCATTTACCCTCTCATCTTCTTCATCTCCTCATCCTTTTTTAAGGATAGATCATGAGTGAGAAACTTTCATATGAAGACATCTTTTTGCCTATGAGGGCATCTTTTGGCACTTTTCCTATTTTCGGATTTGACTCTTGAATATTGCATACTATGGCACCAAACTTCTCAAGAGCTAAGGATTTAAGTGTTTTGGTGTTTACCTTATGATTGGTGAGAACTCTTTCGAATTTCTTCATATTTGTGATAATGGATAGAAGCCTATTCATCATATCGATGATGCTTTCATTGTCTTTCATCATGAAAAGCTCTCATTCAGTCACATACCTCTCTAATCTGCTAGATTTCACCAAAGTTATGCATTCACAGTAATTCTCCAAAGCTTTATGGCTTACACACAACCTTACATTTGTGTTGCAAGGCTCACATAAAAACCTCTCAAGTGTTTTTGCCAATGGCTCACACTTAACCTATACAAGAGTTTTACAACTAGGTTAACTCTCAAACCTAATCACAATGGTGTTTAATACTCACATCTAATGATATCAACTCAAAACTTATCAATCTACATTGTTAAGATCAAAAGGGAGTTTTGTTCTAGGTTTGACAAATCTAGTCTAACATATGTTTATTTCATTTATTAACTTATTCTTTTTTTGGATTTAGGGGTTCTTATTTGTGTTAGACTATGAAGTTTATCTTTATTATCATCTTACATGATTATGAATGATTATTCTTGAACGGATGGATGATAATGCATGTTAAATCCCTATGCCATATCAGATGCCCATATTCCCTCTTGATTATGCATGGTGTGGATGAATGAATGGATGAATATGTGATACCCTTTGTCATGATGCATGACGCCACTCTCTTCTAGTTTGATGGAATGATTTGGTTGGCTTATTTACGCTAAAAGCATGCTTAGGACCATTAATCGGACTAATCAATAACTTGATTAAAATATTAAAATTGAACCCAAAATACCCAAAGGACAAATCCCAATATCTAGGCAGTTTAGGGGTGCCTGTCATCTTCCCTAAGTTGTATCCAATTTTCAAACCCAATCTCTAATTAGGTGAAAATGAAATGGGCATTTTAATTGACTTAGCTTATGTTCATATTTTGCCTTCCTTGTATTCTTATTCCAACCAAAGTCAAGTGGCAACTTCACTCTTAGGGAAAAGACCATTGTATAAATCTCACCTTAGTCCCCTAATGACCACCATTTGGATAAATGGACTTTGAATTTCAAGTAAGGCCTATAAGATCCCTTATTGATCTAACACATACCATACGTTAGGGTTATCACAAACATGGAAACCCTTGTCCTCTTAATCCTTTATTGATCAATAAAACAATGGAGTTGCAAGCAAGATTCCACTTGTTCAAGCAAAACCTTCGAGGAACTCACAGTGGGAACTCCACTAGGGACACAAAATTGACTTCACATTCAATTTTTGTTTTATTTTTAATATTTTAAACTTATTATTAAGTCCACTATATTCATGTAGTCTTCACACTTCACCACGAGTACTAGGTTGGCCTTAGACAAATTGATGGTTCTCCAAACTTGAGACTCAATATCCATTTAGTCTTAAGAGATTGTAAGGAGGATTTATTACTCGTGATCCTAGTACCTTCAGGTATATCAAATGGGGGGATCATGATAATCGTCGGGTGCCATCAACTATAACAACCCTATCAACCATTTAAGCCAGTAGCACCTTAGAATAAGACACCCCTTTTGATTGCATTTCTTCTTTAAAATAGAGGGAAAGTCCTAAAAGAACATGGTTAGGTATCCCTATTATAAGCATAAATGTTACCCCACCCCTCTTGATGTAATTCCTCCATATGTAAATACTTATGTATTTCCCTTTCAACTCTATGTAAATAATTTTTATGTACATCCCTCTCTTCTTAGAGAGATTTCATTCTTAGCTTATACATATTTCTTCAAATAATGTGAAAGGTTTTTCCCTTTTAATACATTTGTGTATATGTTCTTTCAAGACTTTTAACTTTTTTTTGTCTGAGGTGAACCCGTATGTTCTTTGTCCCATGATGGTACAAGAATGAGGCCCCCTAGGATAGAGCCACTATACCTCATGTGTAGAAGAAATAAGGTTGGGAGGATCTTTTACAAAACGATTTATGCATAACATGCGTACATCATTCAATTACCTATTCATGCATCATACTAGTAACCTTTGTTTTGCAGCCATCATAGCTCCATCCAAACCCTTGTGGAATAGAAGGGGTAATCTACTTGCTAAAAATAATAAGTCTTTGAATTCTAGCTAGAAAATTAAGCTGATCATAGACCCAATCATAGAACCAACCATACCACCAAAGATCTTGGAAAAATGATGGTTAACTTTAACCATAAGATAGAATAGAGGATTGTCGAGGAAGTAAACAAATGCATTAATAAAATTTTGAAAAGGGAGGATACCTCTACTAATATAACTGATAATAGGAAAACATCAATAGAAGTACCCCAACCTATGGTAATTGATGATGATTTACTTAGAATGAAGGAATATCATGAAAGTAAGCTTGCCAATAAAGTAAGGAGTACTACTGTTATTATAGATAAACTTGTGGAGACTGAGAAGGAAATCTCTTGATTTGATGACTTCACCAAATAGTTAGAGAAAATATAAAACGCTTTGGGCGTTAAAGATTTAGAGAAGGGAACATACATAAAGAATTGCTAGGTTACAAACCTAAGAAGCTACTAGCTACCTTCCATATGCTTGAGCTTCTCAAATTTGTAAAGATTGAAAATGCAAAGAACCATGCCCATTCGTGTGTGCTAATTATGAAGGCATTTGGTGTTTTTGATAAACACTATGTTAGAACTCTTTAATTTATTATTACAAGGCTCTATAAACATATGGTACTGCAATCAGCCAAAGATCATTAGGAAGGATTGAAAGGAGCTGACAAAATCTTTTGAAAGGAATTATGCTTATAATTCAAATTTGGATATATCCTATTGCAATACTTGAAACCTTTGAGGTAGAAAATAAGTGAAAACTTTAATGATTACATCAAAAGATGGAAGAAGACAGCTTCTGAGGTGACCACAAAGCCTATAGAGAAAGAACATGTCAAAATGATTATTAAAAGGGCTTTGCATAACATTGGCACCAGAATCAAGGGAATGTTGGTCAGGAACTTTGAAGACCTTTGAGAATTAAAGAGTTGGAATCCAAGTCGAGAAGATAGTATGGGGGAAGAAGTGTCTTGTCCCAACCTTAGATAGAGTGGAATAAGACGACTGATGTAAATGTTGTAAGAGCGCTAAGATAGTTCACTAATTTAGGGATACCTCTATCCATTGCATTTGAGAGGTTGTAAAAGAAATGAGTATTGAAGCCTCCACTACCTAGGGGGTATGACGTCAATGCTTATTGTGTTTTCCATCAAATAGCATGTCATAACACCAATGATTGCTACAAATTAAAGCATGAGATTTAGGATCTCATTGATAACAAGATGATTGTTCCACTAAATTTTAGAAGTTCTAGTAGCCGAGGAAACCCCCTCCAAAACTATCGTAATATTCCACCCTCAAATCAAGGGACATTCATGATAAATTATAGAATTCTCAAGGAAGTTGTTATCGCTACCATCAAAGCGGTCTTAAAGGAGACTATAGTTGTTTACGCTATTAATCCTTGGGAAAGTTCATATGAAGAAATAAAGGAAGCATAGAAAAATAAGATGATCCAACTATGGGAAAAGAGTGATGAAAAGAAAGAAGTGAAGTAGCTGAACCATGTTACACACAACAAAAAATACTACCCTGCTAGGGAAGCTCCTAAAGAAGAAAGAAGACGAATTCATTGTGAAATAGTTGATGAAGATGCTAGCTCAGATCAATGTTTATGAGCTTCTCATTACCTCTAAGAAGCATAAAAGGGTCATGGTTAAGGCTTTGTTAAGTTTGATTATCTCAAAGGAAGCTACTCCAATGGATGCCATTGCATTGGTGACTCATAAGTGTACAATCATTGTCTCAAATAAGGATTTGCTACCAAAAGGAAGGCATCACAACTTAGCCCTTTATATCTAAGTTGAGGTAAAGGGGAGATGTACACTATGTGTGATGGTTGATTATAAGTTTCAGATTAATATATACCCATTGAAGTTACTACATAAGTTTGGTTTGTCTGAGAAAGATTTGGAAGCTTCTAATAGTGTCTTTCAAGATTATGATGATAGTAGGAGGCCAACTTCACATGTATTCAAAACCTTGGTAAAGAAAGGCATGGTATGTAACATCCTTATCCACATTCATTGGCAGTCACATAAACATAATCATTGCATAAATGATTTGAAATCCCACATGGACATATGTACTGGATAAATGATCAATTAGACATGTGAATTGGATAAGTATGATGATGACCCTTGCACCATTGCATTTGGGACACTTGAACATATATGTAATGTTTGTATAGTTGCATGGAAAATTGTATTATGTTGTATGCATGTTATAGCATCATAATTAATGGTGTTATAGAGCTTATTTAAAAGTATAAGGAGCATTTAGGGATTAGGAGATGGATGGAGGTGCTTAAGGAGTGAAGAACAATGACTAAAAGACGAAAGTGAACTTCTAACCAATGGAAGTGAAACACCATGATTCTTTCTTGTTGTAATAGGTTTACAAGTGGATCTTTTTATCTTTTAAATCAAAATAAAGAGGCTAAATGTGAGGGACAACAGAGGAAAGAGAGAATTAAGGAAGAAAGAAAGAAAGGAAGAAGAATAAGAAGAAGAAAGAGAGAGAGAAGAGTGAGCTGCCTAGGAAAAAATCCTAAGGTTTTTTTTATTTTGGGACAATAGATAAGTTAATTTATCTCATTCCCACATGAAATTAATCCTCTTGAAATTTTAATCATGCATGGTTAGTGAGAATTATGGATTATTTACAGTAGAACCCTTGGATGGAAGTCAAAATTCAAAAGAACAAGAGCTGATTGTGTTGGTTTTGTTGTAAGAGCAGAATATTGTACCCACAAGTTTATAACCCGAGAAGAAGAATTAGGGAAAGTGCAAAATATGAAAGTTGTATCACTATGACCCATCTAAATTCATATGAAACAGTTTTGCTTGATTTGGTGTGTGTGAGGAGATATGGCTCCTTCATTAGGGTTGGTTCACAATTAATTGAAATCATATCAGTCTTTTTGTTTTCACAAAAGTTGATGATCGTATGTGCTGATTTAGACAATGTGTAAACCCTCAAATTTGTAGGTTTATATTCCCTATAAATACTAGTAAAGAAATTTTGATTTATTTGTTGTGTGGAAAGAGATATGGCTCATTGATTGTGACTGACCCTGTACCCGAATGAAACCTAACATGTCTTTTAATTCGATTTTCTAAGAATTTGATGGTCATAGATTTGGAATTTGGTGATGTCGTAAACTTAAAGTTTTATATTTATGTATTATCTACATGCCTGAAAAATATTTTTGCCAATCTAACATGGTTGTTGAGATATTAACCTTTCATTATGGCTAATTGTCACGATGTTGAAAACCTGCTCACCCTGAGATTGGTCATTTATTTTGATAACTTTACAGACTAAATTAGACAATGAGTAAAACATTAAAAAAATGTTCATTTATGAGTTTTGTAACTTTTGGTAAATCAGTTTTGTGATTTGATTTGTATAATTTGAGATATATCCAAGAATGTAAGACTTACTCAAACTGAGATGACATTGAAATAAGGAAAAATTCAAAAAAACCACCACATTTTCTATATGTCTTATATTAATCTAAAATTTGAGTATGTTATATCATTATTTGTCTAGTTTATCTAAAAAAAAAAGAATTAAGTCATTTGGATAAGTATATCGATAGTTATTATTGTGAGTGTAGCAAGCTCAAGCTACCACATAAGGAAAATTTGCATAAACACTAGGTCCACTTGTATAGATCATGCCATAGTTACATACCAAGAATTCATAATAATTTTGACATACTTATAATCATGTATGTACCAAACTTTAAGATCTCAACACTTAGAGAAAGCCTTAGGGAGAGAACCAGACCTACTATAAAGGTTGGTCACATCAAAAGGTGAATAAAAACTATAATTAGATTCTAATGTGTATGTGTGATAATTTTATGATTTCATTATGTTCTATTACATATATATGTGTGACTGAATTATTACATTTTATATGTGAATACAAGTCAAGTAAGAATTATATGCTCTAAATGATTACTTGGTATACCATTGTGAATGAACACTTGCATATAAAACTAAAAGGATGTTGTGACGGACTTGTCAAACACTTACAAATCACTTAGAATAAGGACTAATATGTCCTATTAGCATATGTTTTTGATCAAATGATCCACTTGTTATATACTGGCTAGCAAAATCAAATGTCATTTGAATCACATGAATTATAGGGAGCAATGTTTGCCTTGCAAGGTCACGACAAAAATCAATCTATTGCATTTGCACTTGTATAGTCAATTGTTATACTTATAATGTACCTTGATCATATTTGATTATTGGTTTTGCCATACGAATTTGATTATTCTTGTTATTCCTTGAGTTGCAACTCACCAAATTGCAATTATATTTTTCAGACACTGAAGCACAAGGTTTGAACACTTTGGTGCTTAGAGTTTTCCATAGACACATGGACCATAGGTCGTCGGTTGAATTCCAACTCTCTCTCTCCTTGTGCCATGTACATAAATCTAGATAGAAACTAGTTTATGGTCATTAGCCATGAACATTAATTAACATACATGTACATTAAGTACATGTTAGATTGTGTATGTTTGATGAATAAACCTTTATGCCTATGTATTTTTGGACATGAAGACCGTAACTTGTAAATGAAGTTGGTCGTTACATGGCAGAGACAATGGTAGAATTCATAGTCTTGGACATTTCGATCACTTTTTTGCTTTTTCTAAGAAGATCATATGCCTTCCATAATTCATTAGAAAGTCAACATTCCTTAAAAAGGAGAGATTATAACCATTTATGTTGAGGTTGGGGGATTGTATCAACATTAAGTATGGTTGTTCAACATCTTTAAGGGTTTCAGGTTACTAATAAGTTGACCCTAAGGTGAAGGGAATTATTAAAAATATAAACTTTCTTCTAAGACAAGGGTTAGGGAAGAGTTATACTGACATATCAAAGTTTTCAAAAATCCCCACTCAGGCTATGAGGAAAGGACTGGGATATCATGGTAAAGAGTTAAAGCTAGAATTAAAAGACTTGTGTGGACAATTATTAGATTTCTTTATGAAAGAAGGGGAGGCTACTAAGAAAGTTGGATAGGAGGCAACCAAGAATGAGAAGTCACCTAGCAAGGATATGGATGAACTTGAGAAGGCTTTTTTCCAACTATATGTTGGTGAATTGGGATATCAAAATTATCAGGACTCATCAAAAGAGAAGGATGGAAAGAAGAAGAGAAAGAAGAAAGGGAAATAGGTTGCAAAGATAGAGGATGATTAAGAATATGGTCTACCTATAATTTTGTACAAGCCTTAGTCTATATGGCTGTAGAGTGACAAGAAGAAGATCGCTAATGAACATATATGTTGAATTAGAATTTTTGCACCATAGGGGAAAACCTTGCCAAATGAGGGTCTAGCTCAATAAAGCGAGGAGAACACTTCATGGATCTAGGCTAGGAATATACTGGGTCATGCAAGTTCACTAAGTCTATCTATACTAAAATAAAATTGGAGGACATCGAGAGCACAATTGTGAACTCCATCAATGAAGTAAGTGGAGAAGTAGTAGAGAGCTCTGTGGTGAAGACTGAGCCTCCCATTATGGATGGTGCAACACTTTGAGGAAGATTTCCTGAAGATTGAGCTAGGGGATGTTCATTTGAAATAATGTTTTAATGGAGTTATTAAGGATATTGCTAGTACAAAGAGTGGGGAAGAGACAGATCCTGTGTTGAACCCAACATCAAGGCATCATTTCAAATATGAAAATCTCTATGTCTCATATGTTTTACCATTTTAATCATTTTATGTAACTTTGGATCATTGCCTTATGCTTCTTTAATTTGATCATGCAATATTGGTCTCACTTGAAAAGTAGCAATTAATACACCATTATTTTGTACATTTAGTTCCATATTCATAGCTCGTAATTGAACAAAATAAGATAATGGAAATACCTATAAATGAGCTATACTGCTTCTTGATTTCCTCTCAAAGTATTGGCAACCACATTTGCCTTCCCTAGGTGATACTCAACGATGCAATCATAATCATTTAGCAGTTCTAACTTTCGCCTTTGTCCCATGTTTAATTATTTTTGGCTCATCAAATACTTCAAGCTCTTATGATCTATAAATATCTAAAAAGTTTCTCCATATAAATAATGTCTCCATATTTTCAAAGCAAACACAACGGCTACAAGTTTTGGGTCATATACTGGGTAAGATAATTCATAAGGTTTCAGTTGTCTAGATGCATATGTAATTACCTTACCATGCTACGTTAAAACACATCCCAAACCTTAATAAGAGACATTATTATATACTACAAATCCTCCATTACCAGTAGGAATGGCTCACACTAGAGCATATGTTAATCTATCTTTTAATTTGCCAAACTCTCTTGACATGCTTTAGACCACTGAAATGGTACATTTTTTCAAAGTAATTTAGTCAAAGGAGTAGCTATAAGTTAAAACTCCTTAACAAATTGATGATAATACCTAGCTAGTCCTAAGAAACTTCAAACTTCTGCAACATTCTTTAGGGTTTCCCATTTTACTATTGCTTCAATTTTGTTTGGATCCACCTCTTCATCCTTTTTAGAAACTATATGTCCTAAAAATACCACATGATCAATCCAAAACTCTCACTTATTTAATTTAGCAAATAGACATTTTTCTCTCAAAATTTGCAACACAATCCTTAAATATTGTTCATGTTCCTCTTTGCATATGATGCACCAGTATGTCATAAATGAACACAATTACAAATTTTTCTAAGTAACGCTGGAACACTTTGTTCATAAGAGCAATAAATGCACCTGGTGCATTAGTCAAACCAAATGGCATCACCAAAAATTTATAATGCCCATACCTAGTTTGAAAAGTTGTATTTGATACAACTGGGTTTGAAATTTTAAGCTAATAATATCCTGATTTTAACTCAATTTTAGAAAACATTCATGCTCTATGTAACTGGTTAGACATATCATTTATTCTTAGTAAAGGATACTTGTTCTTCACAGTAACCCGATTTAATTGCTTATAATTAATACACAGGCTCATTGTCCCATCTTTCTTTTTAATAAATAATAGTGGAGCACCCAAGGTGACACACTCGGTCTGGCGAATCCCTTTTCATGTAGTTCTTGCAAGTAGGTCTTTAATTCTCTTAACTCGGTTGAAGCCATCCTATAAGGTGGAATGGATATTGGTGTAGTTCCTAGGACAAATTCAATTGTGAATTATATCTCCTTATCAGGTGGCAAACCAGTTAAGTCAACTGGTAACACATCTAGAAACTCATTCACCACTAAAATATTCACATGTAATTCATTTGTTAATCTTGTGTCAACTCTGCCTTTGCCCCTATTAAATGATAGTTGAACTCCATTTGCCTTTGAAACTTCAACTGTCGACTATGATATAGCTCTGCCTCTACCTTTGCTTCCCTCTGACTTTCTAGATATTTTAGGACAATATCTAAGCACATGATCAAGAGACCTATAAAAGTAGCACCCTCCCAGTCAATTTTCTACAATCACCCATATGTTGCCTGCCACAATGTACACATAAAGGTCGTTGTTGCATAACTTGGCCTTGACCTCTACTTGCATATGATGAAACTCCTAATCCTTTGCCTCTATAGTTAGAGTAACATCCCTAGCACTAGACTGTGATGCAATATGATCTCCATATTTTCCTTTCTTTCTGTTAAAATCCCCTATAAAGTCAATAAGCCATATTTTTATTTGTTGCTCTATCCTTTCTTTTTCTAATCTTTTCACCCTGATTGCAGTAGCTTTTAGCTTGGTATAACTTTCAAGATCTATATTTGTGATCTAACTTTTGATCTCATATCTTAGTCCCTCTTTAAACTTTCGACATTTGTCTTTGTCAGTGGCCACCATGAAGGATATATAATGAGATAATTGATTAAATTTTACCTCAAACTCAATTATAGTCATCTCCTCCTGCTTTAAGCTCAAAAATTTCCTTCTTTTTATCATCTTTATACAATTATGGCATATAATTGTTATCAAACTCATGAAGAAAATCATCTCATATAAGCACTGGAGGCTGGGCATCACTCCCTAGAATGGTTTCCCATAAATCATATGCATCCCCTATAATAACGACACTGCATAATCAAACTTTTGTTTTGGTGTGCATTTCATCAAATTCAAAACTCTATGTGTTCTTTTTAGTCATGTCTCTACCATTGATGGATCTGTGGTACCACTGAAGTCAACTGCACCCTGCTTTTTTAATTTGTCATACCTTCTCTCTTTTTGAATTTCTAGACCCTGCACTATTGGTTCACCAATTCTATGTTATGGTTGACTATGATATATGTGTTATGCAAGAGAATGTGTAGGAGATGTAACTCTGTTAGTAGGTTGATCTCTTAATGGTTGGCATGATGCTTCTATGGAATGCAAATTGATTGACTCCTCTCTCCTTGGTGAGCCATGGGTACTACCATGACTACCCTCTACTAATGCCCTATAGATATATAAGATTATGTCATATGATAATGCATAATAGTGCAAAAGTCATGTCATGTTCATATGTATGTCCATATGGAACCAATCCCTGTTCTGATACCAAAAATTGTAATGACCATCTTCATTTACAAATTATGGCTTCATGTCTAAAAATACATACGCATAAAAGTTTATTCATCATACATACATAATCCAACATGTATTTAATGTACATATATGTTAACTAATGTTCAAGAATAATGACTAAAAACTACTTCCAATCTAGATATATGTACATGACACAATGAGAGAGAGAGTTGGAATTCAGTCAACGAACTGTGGTCTATGTATCTCTATGCAAAACTCTAAGCACCAAAGTGTCCAATCCTTATGCTTTAGTATTTGAAAATATAACTACAATTTGGTGAGTCACAACTCAATAAATAAAAATAATAATCAGATTCTTATGGCACAACCAATAATCAAATATCATCAGGATACATTACAAGTATAACAATTGACATGCAAGTGCAAATGCAATAGATTTATTTTTTTTGTCATGACCTTACAAGGCAAACACTGCTCCTAGAAATTCATGTGATTGAAGTGATGCTTGATTTTTATTAGCCAACATTGATTGATAACATATGCCAATATGACATATTGGTTCCTTTTCCACGTGATTTGCAAGTGTCTGACAAGTTGGTCACAACATCCTTTTAGTTCCATATGCAAGTGTTCATTCACAATGGTATACCAAGTAATCATTAAGAGTATATAATTCTCATTTTACTTGTATTCACATGTAAAGTAGTCATTCAATCACATATATATGTAATAGAACATAATCACATCATAAAATTATCACACATACACATTAAAATCTAATCGTGGTTTTTACTCACCTTTTGATGTGACTAATCTTTATGGTAGGTTTGGTTGTCTCTTTTTAGGGCTTCCTCAAAGTGTTGAAATCCTAAAATTTGATACATACATGGTTATAAGTATGTCAAAATTATTATGAATGCTTGGTAGGCAATTATGACATGATCCATACAAGTGGACCTAGTGTTTATGCATATTTTTCTTATGTGGCAGCCTGAGCTTGCTACACTCTTATAATAATAACTATAGATATACTTATCAAAATGACTTCATTCTTTTTTTTTTTCAAATAAACTAGACATATAATGATATAACATACTCAATTTTGGATTAATATAAGACATAGAAAATGTGGTGAATTTTTGAATTTTACCCTGTTTCAATGTCATATCAGTCTGAGGAAGTCTTATAGTGTTAGGTATATCTCAAATTATATAAATCAAATCGCAAAACTCATCTAACAGAAGTTACAAAACACATAAAGGAACATTTTCATGTTTTACTCATTGTCTAATTCTTGGAAAACAAAATTAAAAGGCAAGTGAGGTTTCATTTGGGTATAGGGTCAGTCATAATCAATGAGCCATATCTCTATCCACATAACAAATCAATCAAAACTAATTCACAAGTATTTAGATGGGATATAACCCTATAAATTTCATCTTTTACACTTTGTCTACATTAGCACATAATGTCATCAAAATATATGAAAACAAAAAGACTGAGGTAATTTCAGTTGGTTATGAACCAGCCCTAATGAAGGAGCCATATCTCCTCTCACACACAAAATCAAGCAAAACTATTTTATATGAATTTATATGAGTCATAAAGATACAACTTTCATATTTTGTGCTTTCCCTAATTTCTCTTATAGGGTTATGAACTCGTGAGTACAAAATTATGCTTTAACAATAAAACCAACACAATTAACTCTTGTTCTCTTGAATTTCAACTTTCATCCAAGAGTTCTACCTCAAATACTCCATAATTCTCACTAACCATGCTTAATTAACATGTCAATAGGGATAATTTCATGTGGGAAAAATAGAAATTGACTTACCTATTGTCCCAAAATCAAAAAACCTTAAGATTCTTTCCTAGGCAACTCAATCTTCTTTGTCTCCTTCTTCTTCTTCTTCTTCTTCTTCTTCTTTTACTTCCTTTATTTATTTCTTCCTTAGCTCTCTCTTTCTTTTATTCTCCCTCACATTTAACCTTTCTACTATAATCCTAAAAGGTGAAAATTTCCACTTATAAACCTATTGCAACAAGACAGAATGATGATGTTTCACTTTCATTAGTTGGAAGTTCATTTTCCTTTTTTAGTCCCTCTTCTTCACTGCTTAAGCGCCTCCATCAATCTCTTAATCTCTAGATGCTCCTTATACTTTTAAATAAAGCTCTATAACACCATTATTTATTATGTTATAACATGCACACAATATAAGACAATTTTCCATGCAACTATATAACATTACATATATGTTCAAGTGTCCCAAATGCAATGGTGCAAATGTCATCATAGTGTTTATCCAATTTATATATCTAAATGATCATTTATCCAATGCATATGTTCATGGGTAATTTCAAATCATATATGTAATGAATATGTTTATGTGATAATGCCAATGAATATGGATAGGGATGTTATATTAATTGACCACTGATATGGCTTAATACGAAACCTGAGCATTAAGGCTTAAACTCTTAAAGAAAATAAGAGTGAAAATAGTATAGATTTAGAGATTCATTGCTAATAGTTTTGCACATACCAAACAAATGGGAATTAAAATAAGGATGGTTAATTAAAGGGCAAATGGTTAAGTCTATATTTGGACCATATAAAGGAAATGGTGCAAAATTTTCAGAGTCACATTCCATCATTGAACAAGAGAAGAGAATTTAACAGCCAACACATTAGCCACTTTAATCTTTATTTGGGATGGGACAGAGGCAATGTCGTATGAAATTATTAATCACACTTCAATCTAGGGCCTATGTTACATATGTAAATGGGTCATGCAAGTGTTAGTAGAGAACTATTTTTAGTATTATGATGTACAAAGGTATTTGGAAAACACTGAATACCCCCTAAATAAGCTAAGAATAAGGATAAGGATGTGATATGAAGGTTATTTTTATAGTTTATGGTTTATGATGCGGTAATGTACAAGAGAATGCCTTATAAAGTTCATTTGTGGTGTATGGTTGAAGAAAAGACTAGTAGGATCATGAAAAGGTGCATGCAGGAGCTTGTGGTCCTCATATGAATGGCAAAGTTTTGGCAAAGAAAATTATGAGATTGGGATATTACTGGACAACTATGGAATGTGATTATATTTAGAGAGTTCGAAGTTGTCACAAATGTCAAGTTCATGGTAGTCTTAGTCATCTGCCAATAGTCAAGTTATAGAATTTGACCTCACCTTAGCCCTTTCTAGTGTAGGGCATTGATGTAGTCAAAGAGATCAAACTAACATCTATATGAAGGTATAAGTATTATTGTAGTAACAGTGGACTACTTCTCGAAAAAGGTAGAAGCTGAAGCCTTTAGTAAGTCGGGGCCAAAATAGATGGAACAGTTCATTAAGAAAATCCTCATTTGCCACTATGATGTGCTACACCATGTTGTTACAGATAATGGAGCCCATTTCCAAGCAAAGGTTAAGGTCATGTTGGGAACATACAACATGGCCCATCATAAGTCATTGCCTTATAGGCCACAAGCCAACAGAGCAGTGAAAGCAACAAATAAGAATGTCAAAAACATCTTTACCAAAATGGTTGAGATGTTTAAAGATTGGTTTGACAAATTACCTTTTGCCTTATGGGGTTATCAAACTACACGAGAAAAGGTTGAAGGCCTTGTACCACATTCAAACATATCAAGCTAGGATGGCTTGCACATTCAACAAGAAAATCAAGCTTAACATGATAAAGTTTGGTGATCAAGTGTTGAAGGCAGTCTAACCATAGACTCAGGAGCCCCAAGGAAAGTTTAGGCCAAATTAGGAAGGCCTTTATATGGTCAAACATATATACTTCGGTGGCATGGTAAAACTAGCAGATATGGATGGAAATGAATGCATCGAGCCAGTGAACTTAAATCGGTTAAAAAAGATTTTGTGTAAGGTGTTAGAAAAGTAAAATAGCCCAGTAATTAGAAAAGTAAAATAGCCCACTAAGTTGAAAACCTGAAAGGATGGTTTAGGCAAAAGTTAGGGCATAATAAAAAGAACGAAGAAGAAAGAGCTCAATAAGTCAAAAATCGAAAAGGCAACTTAGGCAAAAGTTAGAGCAAAAAAATATAATAATAATAATAATAATAATAATAATAATAATAATAATAATAATAATAATAATAATAATAATAATGCAGACAAAAGTCAATAGAGTGCAATCAACCACTAGGGGACCATTGACAGGATAGATGGGCGATGATAGAAAAGACAGAGATGAATAAGCAAAGGGTTAGCTAAACAGAGGCATTGAGCAAGACAATTGGATGTTCTAATGTGCCAACATTAAAATGCATAAATTATGAACTTAATTAACATGCAATATGCAAAATGTAAATGATTTGTGTTAAGCATAATATCAAATGGAAGTACATTTGCATAATTAAAGTGAATTAGTCATATATGCTTTCGAACTTAAAGTAAATATAAGATAGTTTTTTTTTTTTTTATAAAAGACCATTATCTACTATTTATTGATTAAAGTACATATAAGATAGTTTTTTTTATAAAAGAGCATTATCTACTATTTATTGATGTGATGCCTATAGCTCTAAAGGTCACATAACCACACCATATAGTTCGTGTCATCGTCAAGCTGAGAGTCTTGACTAGTCTATAAGTCATAGATGTGGTTGTTGGTTCTTGTGGCCTCAACTCTATCGATGAAGTGTTGGGATAAGGGACCCTTTATAAATGAAGAGGAGGAATTATACTATAAACTAATGAGCGATGAACTAGCGACGCACACAAGCTGGATCCTAAAATATGCCCAAAGCCAAGGCAGGAAGAATGATGCAATCCTCATAAGTCCTCAGGGTAACAAGTGATGTATTCCACCATGGGTAGCTCTAATGAATGACTGTGATCGTGATACATGGCATCCACTCATCCCACTCAGCCTTGGCTGCAACCATCCTTGTCAATCGATGATTTGAGTGATGTTACGAGTAGTAAAGCCTTGGGTCTATGGTTAGAGCAGCCAATAATGCTAACCTCTCTTACAACCATATATGAATAACAAAAGAAAAATTAAGAAAAGCGAAAAAAAGAGAAAGAATAAAATATGCTTGTTAGTTGAAAACCCAAAAAGGCAACCTAATCAAAGGTGAATAACCTATTGGATTAAAATCCTGCAAGGACTGTCCAAGTAAAAGTGAGGGCAATAAAGTAAAAAAGAAAAAAAACACACATAAGAAACATTATTGTAGGAGGAATTCTTATCTAAAGTAGTAATGGGCTCCCCGTAAAAGAATCACTAACACTGATAGCCACTCTATCATGCCCTATGATGGTCTTACCTAAGATCATTGGCACAGGGGTCCTCATTGACTAAGCTCTTTTCAAGAGTCGTAAAATCTATAGATCTATCTTTCCATTATCCCTCCACAACAAATACTCACCCATCAAAATGGCTATTATAATACAAGCTTGAGTAACCTAGGTGTAGCCCTTATAAGGGAAAAAAGTGATGAAAATAGCTATGAGGATTTTCTTCTCACCTAATATGTACCTAGGTACCTCCTTATACTATTTATTGAATAGCTCTACCATCTTTCGAACATGTGGTAATCCAGTCGAGGTAATGTAATTTGGTCTACAGTTGTGATATGGTAGTTGAAAATGACACCAAACTCTTCCAACAGGAAGCAATCTCCATATCTCTAAAATGAAAAGTATGGGTAATGGGATTCCATAAGTCACAGGCTACTAGTAGAAAGTGAGTGTCAAGGCAGACATAAGAGAGGTAGCGAAAAGCTAAAAGACTCACCCATGGTAGACGAGACTAGATTTGGCGAGAAAGAGGACTCATAAATGTTCTTGATATAGTTTGGGAGCTAGAAGTAGTGGGTGTGAAAAGCAAGTTTCAAGTTAGTATTTATAAAGAAGAGAATGTTTACAGGTATACAGAACCTTTAATCAAGAATGTACAACCTCTAGCTTGGGCTATATAGCCCTCCATCTAAGCTGTACAGAGCTCATTTAGGCTGCATAAACCTTAACTTCTGGGAAGAGATTAGGATTAGGCACCTTATCCATTACACTTTAAGCTTAAAATGACATGTCATACCTATTTTAGAATTACATATGTGGAAAAATGATAGTGTGCATTCATAAACATAAGATCATAGGCTAAAATTGTGTACTTGAATTAAAAGTTGAAATATAAGAGTTTCACCAAAGAATGGAGACAATGTCACCTCAATTTACCCAAGAAAGTCCTAAACAAGCATCCAAAAATGAGGGCTTTCAAATCACCCAATGAATTATACAATTATGCCAAATATCGACTAAATGTACTGTACTAAAATGGAAAAGAGCAAAAAATGTCTTAAAACCTAAGAAAGGGTCTCTAGAGCTCAGTTGTCTTCGACTCTAAAGGGAATCCCCTTAGAGTCCTTAGTTTCATCGTCCATCACCTCATACTTATGCTCTGTGGTCACCCAAGCTAAGGTTTTAATCTTTTTCCCAACCTTCTCTATATGTTAATCCTTCTTTTTGATATCATAGTTTAGTCACTAGATCATCTCCTACAAGAAACATAAGGGTTAGGATGAATATGATGCAAAACACAAATCATGAACCCACATACATTGCTTTTATTTTCCCTTACTAACCTACATGGAGCACACAATCCTCTTTAAGGCAGCGATTAGATCAACCATAGCCTCAGCCTATATGCGACTAATCTGTGAAAAGTAAAAGAGAAACATCCTCAGAAACAAAGATTACATCATAGTTAGGGTACAAAAAGACAAATAAGAAAATGCTTAAATGGGTGGTATGATCGGCTTAAATGTACAAGCAGATTGAGTTATCTGTAGCAGCATCATGGACCCAGTCAATGAAGTCATGCAAGACTCCACCAAACTGTTCGACATAGAAGCTAGGTCACCTACGATAATGAGCTCCACAACTCCCAAAATTGATCTGCTATCTCTTTTGTGATCTCGAGCATTAGCGCTAAATGTAAGACAAAGATTGATAGAATGTTATATAGCTTATGTTATGGTACCCTGACCTCTATACTGTAGGATGATCCCCTCATTAGCCACATATCGAGGAATGCCTGAATAGCTACCTTTGATAGAGGAAGACTCCCATGAGTGCTCCAACCATCCAAGAGCTATAGGAAGTACTATCAGAAGATAACTGCTCCCATAGCAAGTAGTGTAGCATTATGGTGAGCTTTTCACTATCAAGGTCACCCATCCAAAATAGGCTCTTAAGGAAGCATTGTGCAACTGATCGCTCATCTAAACCTTTGTGCCAATGAAAGATGTGTTCTTCTATGTACCACTCTCAAATGAAAGGCCCTCCTATTAGATGATGACTATAAGAGATAGCATTTGGCTCCACCACCTCTAGAGGCCTCATCTCTATGGAACCCATCCATTCAAGGATGGAAAACCAATGTAAATGTAAAACTACGTAATAAAAGACAAATAATCATAACTCTAGCAATTTTATTTATGTAAAGAGAAGCACCTAGTCCAAAGTAATCGTCTTCACGAGGGGGCGCATGGCAATGACAGAGGACTCCTCGTATGACATGACGCTCCATATGAGAAAAAAGATAGCTACCATCCACATCGTCCTTAAGGTCCAGGCCCTCCAGCAGGCCTAACTCAACGCTCATCCTTGTCAACAAAGATAACATAAGTTTTAAAGCAATCAAATAATACTCAAGCACAACAAAGAATTGAGAGATACTTAAGTTGAAAACCTTCCATGCACCATACATATGCCCTATACCCCGTGAGCATTCATCCAGATATTTATAAAGGTACACTAGTATTGCAGATCCCTAATCAAAATGGTACAATAGGCCCAAGTCCTCCAGCACCGGCACTAAGCAAAGCTTGGTCACATTAGAAGTGGTCTAGAATAAGACACTCGATAGGGCATACAGTAGGAAATAATGAGCGTGCTAATTGATCACCTTTTCAAAGCTATCATATGTAACTTAGTGCACATTGATTCATATACTAGACCTCATAACAATCCTACTTCTTTTAAGCAAGGGAACACATCTAAGGACCCTAAGCAAGTGGTCCCTCTAAAGCTCTAGCTCATGCATACTAGAATCCATCGGTAAGGGAATACACATGAATCATAACCTGATAAGGAAGGTGAAGTCTCTGGGTGTGATTGTCACCTCATCGATCAAAGATAGATGAAAGGTGTAGGTCGAATCCATCTTCCTCTCTAATAGTGCATGCATCATTGTCGAATTGAACTTCGTCATCTCATCTGATAGCATCTACTGGAAGGTCCAAATCCACGTACGCTCTAGGTAGGCTAAAAGATGAAGGTGTAGTGTCCAACCCATTCCCTAGTAGGACCCACAGCTCTACCTCCCTTTTAGAAGGCTACAATCCATTATAAGAAAATAAAATGAAAAAGAGAATGAATAATGGAAAATACCTCATGTATATTTTTTCTGTGTAATTATCGAGGTTAAAGAATGAAAGAATCAAAAAGTCTGAATTTAAAGGAAAAAAACAAAATCCTAGCCATCGAGGATTAATTACAAGTTTTAAGTATATTTTGAAGATAGTTTCTTAAAAAAAAATTTGGCATCTACGAACGTAGTATAACCAGACTAGCAAATTCATAAAAAAACATGAATTACTTACTCAGGTATGCATCCTAATTATTCATGAATAACTCTATAAATTAATTTTGATTTTCTTTGTACATGTCACATAATAAAGTCTAAAGTGAATGCAAATTGAGGCAATAAACCAAATCGACAATAAAAAATAATTATTACTAAAAATAAAGGGTGAGCATCGTAGAAATTATTTTTGACAATTTTATAAGTTAACCTAATGTTCACATGCAAAAAGGAAATTTTAGGGCAACACCTGAGATCTATAATAGTGAGATAGATTATAAATAAAATAAAATAAAAAGAAAGAGAAAAGAATGTCTACCGCTCTTAAGGCGACTCCTGCAAGGTGATGGTATAAGTTAAAGACTGTCGGTGTGTCGCCAGTTGGAGAAAAGTTAGATGGGCCCATCTTGCAGTTACTCCCCTGAATGGGATCATCCATGCTAACCCATACTGGGATCACAGTTGCTCTAAAGAATCTAGTGTCACAAGGTCATCATCAAGAAACTCCTCCTAAATGTCGAACATCTCATTATCGTAATACGTGACGATGGTTATTGCCTAAATAGCTAAGAGAACCTAAGAACTATTTTTAATGCATTGAGAGAGAAAAAGAAGAGAGACAAAAGGAATAGTGCAAATGAAATGGTCACTTTCAATGGCATATATATAGTCAATTAGGACTTACAACCCTGGTTGGTCTGTACAAACCTTTAGTTTGTACAGCCCCTTGGTAGCTAGCATACGCAAATTAAGCCTCGTGAGCCCACCTCAGCTTCTAACTTATCCAACCTTATTTCCTCTTTTGGCCCACCAAGACCAACCATGCCTTTCGAGCCTCATTGTGCTAATTTACTAAAATACACCTAGCCTTTCTTTGAAGCCCAATTATGCCAATTTATCGAAATAACCTCAGCTTCTCTTTCAAGCCCATTTATGTCAATTTACCATAAAAACTCCTAGCCTCTCTTTCAAGCCCCAATTATGCCAATTTACCAAAATACAATGGCCTCTTTCAAGCCCAATTACGTCAATTACTAAAATGTCCCTAGCTTTTCAAAAAACACTAGAGCAACCAAATTACCAAAATGCCTTAGTTTCCTAAAGAGTCCAAGAGTGACTAATTTACCAAAATACCCTTATCCAAAGAATATAATTTTAACCTCTGAATGATTGACCAAAATGTCAGATTGTCCTTAAACAATCCCCAAAGCTAGGATACTTTTTAAATTACTACAATGCCCTCATCACGTTCATAACACTTAGAGCACACTTCAGGCTTTCTAATCCAAATCAAGTCAAGAAAATGTCATTGACCTCCTTTAAGGCCTCAAAAATATTTCATTGAAAACTTCTTCATCCTAGAACCCAAGGAAGCACTTTCTACAGTATCTAGGCCTAGGTCCATTACCTTGAGATAAAGATAAGTCCCTAGGATAGCCAGAAGAATTACAAGGACGTTTATCGAGTTTTCAAAGCCAGAAAGGCTCTAATGACACAAGAACCACTTATGAGACACCTTTGAGTCAAATTTATTAGTTAGAAGGAGTGAAGTACCCACATAATAGATACAAGAACCCCTAATAACTATAAGAAGCCAATTATCAATCACTAAACCCTAGAACCTACTAGAGAGCTACCATAACCATTTTAATGCCTACTACAAAGCTGCTAAAATATGCACTAAACACTTGGTACCTACTAGAAATCTGTCAAAAACTTTAGTGCTTGCTAAAAAGCCACTGAAATAAGCACCCAACACTTAGTACCTACTAAAAAGAAGCCAAAAACTTTATTACCTGCTAAAAGCCATTAAAACATACACCAAACACCCAATGCCTACTAAAAAGTTGCTAAAATAAGATTTAGTACAAGCTCGAAGAGCTACTATATACTAAAGACTTGAATCCTTTGGTATCCTAACTAATGTTATATTCTTTACTTTACTTCTTTTATGCTTATTTAAATAACCATTTCTCAAATATTATTTTTCAAGCCCCACAATGCAGGGGGCAAACTGTAAGCATCAGATTATGATAGAACCTAATGATGAAAATCACTAAACACATCCTCATAATGCAAAGAGGATTGCCAAAGGAAAGAATAAAGACCTTAGAAAACCTTAGGGAAGCCTAAAACTAAGCTTAAGACTAAAAGCCTAGCACCAAGCCTAAGACCACTAGCTTAAGTTGCCAATCTAACCTACCAAGGTTGTACAACCCACACATAGGGCTATACAACCCAATTATAGGGTTATACAACCCACTCTTGAACCCTCACCCTCAAAATCTTCTAAAACTAATCCCCCCTTAAACCCTAGGACAATACAGCCTAACAGATAGATGTACAACCCATTCTTAGCTATACAACCTATCTGCAAACCTTAATTCCAAGATATTCATTTCCCACTCTATGATTGGATGCATCTATGGTGCGATTAGAACCATTTAGGCCCTGGTGCACTCACCCAACACCTATAAATACTCTTCCCAATTAACAAGAGGAAAGGCTTGGATAACCCTAATAAAATGCTACTAAAATTTACTCTCAAAGCACACTTAATACAAAAACCCTAAATTCTAACTCATCCCAACACATTCTAAGATAGAACTAGGCATTTTATCTTAATCATTATACATTACCTAAGCATTTTGGAGGATACTAAACTCATGGTGTGCCTTTAAGGGCAATAAATCATCATAGAAGGCATTTAGGACTCCCTAACCCCCCTCATCTTCTTTCCTTTCTTTTCCTCTCATATTTTCAAAACTCAGGAAATATGGGCTGCACAACCTCATTATTGGGTTGTAAAACCTAGTTAGATTAGCAAATAAGTTTAGTAAATTTTATTTTCTTCTCTCTTTGCATTTTTCCTATTCCAAAGATTTTTTTTAAGGTCTCTCAATGTTATAGTAATAGAATGGGATGATGAATAACATCCTAGGATTCACATTCATCTCAAAATGGGACCTTAGTTTGGTTTTAAAGTGGTTTTACAAACAATTTTTATGTAATGCTTCATGATATCTTACTTTTGATTTAGTGATGGTTTTGATTTTGTTTTAATCATTTTCAGGTAGTGATCAAGTAAGGAACTTGATATTCCAATGACCTTGAGAGCCTTTTTATGATTATGTTTGTGTTTAGAACATGTGAATAATGTTTTGGCCCTTAACCTACTATATTCTTGTATTGTATGCTAATCTTACATGGTTAGTGATACATATGGATGCCATGCTCTTTTATAACTCCGAAGGGTAAGGACTTATCAATCTTAGGACCCCTCTTATGATGAGTTTTTGCCTTAGGCCATTAAACATCCTCCAAATGTCTTGTATTACATGTTTACCTCTTTGATGTTCATGGTTCATGTACTTTGATTTTGTTTTGCTTGATGGTTTATGATATGGGGATGTGTATTATGAACTTAGAAGCATATTTAGGTACCTTTTGTATGAGAGAGATGATAATATATGTTATATTCATCCCTTATGCTTTTAGTTTATTTAGTTTGTCTTATGTTTATTTCATTTACTAACTTGTTCATTTTTTAGGTATAGGTGTTCCTACTTGAGTTAGACCATGAATTTGGTCTTGATTATCATCTTACATAATTATGAATGATTATACTAGAATGGATGGATGATATTGTATGCTGAATCCCCATGCAATATCACATGCCCCCATTCCCTCTTAATTATGCATGGTATGGATGAATGTGTGATACGCTTTTTCCATTATGCATGATCCCACTCTCCTTAGTTTGATGGAATAATTTGGTTGGCTTGTTTGCATTATAAGCATGCTTAGGATTGTTAATCAGACTAAAAAATAACTCGATTGAAACATTAAAAGTGAACAAAAAATGCTTAAAGGTCAGATCCCAATATTTGGATGGTTTAGGGTGCCTAACCTCTTCTCCAAGCCGTACGCAATTTTTGAACTCAATCACTAATGGAGTGAAGACAAAATAAGCCTTCTAATTGACTTAGCTTAGGTTTAGATTTTCCCTTTTTTAGATTTTTATCTCGACCAAAGTCGAATGGTGACTATACACTCTTAGGAATAATACCAATGTATAAATCCCTCATTGGTCCTCCAATGACCATCATTTGGATAAATGGGCTTTGAAGTTCACTCAAGGCCTACAAGATTTCTTATTTATCTGGTATGTGCCATTGATTGATAAAGTAAAATTTCACTTATTTGAGTAAAACCACTAAGGCATTCATACCAGATAAAAGTGAACAAAAAATGCTTAAAGGTCAAATCCCAATATTTGGATGGTTTAGGGGTGCCTAACCTCTTCTCCAAGCCGTACGCAATTTTTGAACTCAATCACTAATGGAGTGAAGACAAAATAAGCCTTCTAATTGACTTAGCTTAGGTTTAGATTTTCCCTTTTTTAGATTTTTATCTCGACCAAAGTCGAGTGGTGACTCTACACTCTTAGGGATAATACCAATGTATAAATTCCTCATTGGTCCCTCAATGACCATCATTTGGATAAATGGGCTTTGAAGTTCACTCAAGGCCTACAAGATTTCTTATTTATCTGGTATGTGCCATTGATTGATAAAGTAAAATTTCACTTATTTGAGTAAAACCACTAAGGCATTCATAATTGCACTACTTATCAGGGGAGCAAACTAGCTTCGAATAGGACCCCTTATAGATCTTAAATGATTAGAGAACTTCTCGAGAGTCTCCCTTTATTAGAGACTGCTATTTAGGTGTTTCTTCGACATATGGTTGAGGAGTGGTTCATGCTTTAGCATGGGGGTTGGGTACCAAGGTATAGGCCACTCAGAGATCTATTGCTCCCTTTTTTGCATTTGATGATGTTACTGCGCTGGCCATAAATGGGCTCGTGGATCAACTTTAAGGGGTATGAAACCCATAGTAGTATTTGATTTGGCTTTCATGCAAAATAATGTGGTTGGGTCTTGTATGACTTCACTAACTGGCTCCATGATGGCTTGTAGATTACATAGTCTGTTCTCATGTTTGAGTCAATCAAGACTACTCATATGAGTATTTTCTTCCTTATTTCACCATTCACTAACCACGATGCAAGCTTCGTCACTAAGGATGCTTCTTTTGTCTCTTTTTATAGATTCCTTACATCCAGATCGAGGCTATGGTCAATCTGATCATCGCCCTTAAAAGGGCCATGATGTAACAAACACATTTTATGCATGTTGATGAGAAAAATACATGCAACAACAATGAAAATAATGCATGTATGCTTGTTCACGATTTGTGTCTTATGTGTGTTGTGTCCTACTCATCCTAACCCTTGTGTTTTTACAGAAGACAATTTATCACTTGATTCATGAGATCAAAGAGAAGGATTAGCATTTAGAGGAGGCAAAGGCAGAGATTTAAACCTTAGTTTAGGTAGCTACAGAGCATGGGTATGTAGTGATGGATGGCGAGGTTGAGGATTCTAAGGTAACTCCCTCTAGAGGCGGAGATAGTTGAGTCTTGGAGACTCCTCTCCCCTCTCCTTACAATATTTAGAACATTTATTATTTTCTTTTCATTTTAGCATAGTACTATTTAGTTGATATTCACAATTATACATTTTATTGGGCTATTTAGAAAGCCCTAATTTTGGAAGATTGCTTAGGTTCTAAAACTTATTAGGATATTTTGAGGTAATATTGCCTTTGTTCTTTCACCAAACTCTGCAATATTGATTTTTCAATGCAGAAATATGATTTTGGCCTCTGATTGTGCATTTTTAATTATGTGTTGCTATTCCTTTACATGTATGCTTCTCAAAATAGGTATAAGCATTATTCTAGGCCCAAAGTATGAAGGAAAGGTTGCATGAATCTTCCTTGAAACCAAGGGTTGTACAACCCAAGATGAGGTAAGCACAACCTAGTTAGATGGTTGTACTGACCTAATAAAAGGCTATACAGAGCTATTCAAGGGTTGTACAAACCTACTAGCCTTATCTTCTTCGACAAATACCCATTTCGAATATGCTCTTCACATTTATAATTTTCAGCCCCTAAATTATGTTAAGAACCTTTCTAAGGTCTCTCTCATCCCAAATCTAGCCTAACCTACCATGGATGGGTCTTTCATCTCTTCATTACCTTTCTTTTATCATCTTAATATACGCTTCCTAAGGGTAGCCTGTGATTTATGAGATCCCACCTCTCATACCTTTAATTTCGGGGATGCGAAGATCTACCCTCTATGAGATGCCATTCTCTACTATTACATCATGGCCATAGACCGGATTGCATTGCCTCAACTAGATTAACCATATGTTTGAAACATGTTAAAGCTATTTGACATGCAGTATGAGGAGGTAACCAGGTACACTTTGGACAAGAAGAAGATCTTTATGGTTCCTTTTATCACTCTATTCCCCTTCAAAGGTCATGCTCGGCCGGTTTAGGTTCATAATATGGCAACCATCCTAATTAGTGAGTATTTCTTGCGAAGGATGGATAGAGAGACTGATATGCAGATTTTACCACTCTTAAAGGGAGCTGAGTCTGAGAGAAGCCCTGTATCGACGATCTTGGGTGAGACCATTGTAGGACTCATCAAAATAACTCTTGGTGTTAGCGATTCTTTTACAAAGAGCCTACTATTGCTTTTGCTATGAATTCCTCTTATTGCATCTTTTTTCATTATTCTTATTTAGTTTTCTTTCTCTTCCTTATTATTATTATTTTTTTATTGCCATAATTTTTGCATGGACTGCCCTCATGGATTTTTAATCTACCAAGCTTTTCATTTTTGCTTAGGTTGCCTTTTTGAGTTTTCAACCTATTTTTCTTTCTTTTTTTTTTTTTTTTCAAATATGGTTGTAAGAGAGATTGGGACTATTGGCCATCTCGATCACAGATGCAATGCTTTACTACTCGCACTATCATTAAACTAGTAGTTTACAAGGCTTGCTGTTATTATTATCGAGTGGGCTAAGTGGATGTCCCAAATCACTGTCACTGACATCCATTGGAGCTACCTATGGCGGAATCTATCTCGTGTTACCATAAGGACTTTATGGGGATTGTGTGATTCTTCCTGAACATGTTTTATGATCTAACTTATATGTGTTGTCAACTTAATGCTCCTCTGTTCGAGGTAAAGTTTCTCCCTTCATTTATAAAGGTTCCCTTATCCTAATGATTTTTGGATAGAGTTTAGGCTACATAGACCAATTGCCACATCTATGACTTTTACAACTGTTGAGACTCTCAGACTGATGATGATGTGAATTACATGGCATGGTTGTGTGACGCCTAGAGTTATAGTCATCACATTAACAACTTGTAAACAATGGTCTTTCATAGGAAAGACTATTTTATATTTACTTATAGTTTAGAAACATGTATGACTAATTCACTTTAATTATGAATATGTGCTTCCATATGTTATCATTCTTAACATGAATTATTTACATTTTGCATGTTACACATTAATTAAGTGCATAATTTCTGTTTTTAATGTTGGCATATTAAATCATCTAATTATCTTGCTTAGTGCCTCCGTCTTACTGATCCTTTGTTCATTCATCCCTATCTTCTTTATTATTACCTAGTTATCATGTTAATAGTCCCCTAGCGATCGATCGTAGTCTCTCGACTTTTTGTTACATAATCATTATTTTTTTTCTTTAACTAATGTCTAAGCCACCCTTTTGGGTTTTCAAATTAGTAAGCTCTTTTTTCTTTCTTTTTTTTTTTTTTTGTTCTTTTTCTTATTAACTCTATGCTCTAACTTTTCCTAAACCACTTTTTAGGTTTTCGACTTAGCAGCTATTTTACTTGTCTCACACCTTACATGAAATACTTCTTCAACTGGTCTAAGTTCACTAGCTCCATGAATTCATTCCTATCCATATTTACTAATTTCACCATCCTAACATGATATAATTGGATGTGGTACAAGGCTTTCAACCTCTTCTTATCCAACAAAACTAATTATTCTAGTATACTTCTTATCCATTTGTACTTAGGAATGCCAGATTCAATCAATACCCATAAGGACTCACTTTTAGCTCAATTAGTAATAATAACTCCATCTTGTATACTAGGGAGTACAGTGTCATCCCAATCAATGTCCTTATTGGAGTTTAATAACCCCATATGGAAAATGGTAACTTCTGATACCAGTCCCTGTATGTTTCAACCATCTTGGTAAGGATATTTTTGACATTTTTATTTGTCGCTTTCACTACTTCGTTGGCTTGTGGCCTATAAGGTGATGACTTATGATGGGTTATGTTGTGTTTTTCTAATATGACCCTAACCTCTGCTTAAAAATGGACATCATTATCCATCAAAATATTATGTGACACATCATAGTGACAAATGAGGTTTTCCTCAATGAACCATGCCATTTGTTTTGCCTCGAGCTTATCGAAGTCTTCAACCTCTACCCACCTCAAGAAGTAATCCATATGATATACCTATGCCACTTAGTAGAAGCTAGTCTAATCTCTTCGATCACATTAATGGCCCATGTTACAAATGGCCAGGGTAAGGTCAAATTTTGTAACTCAACAGGTGGTAAATGATTGAGATTACCATAGATATGGCATTCCATATAGTTTTAGACCTTATGAATATAGTCACGTTTCATAATTATCTAGTAATATCCCAACCTTAAAATTTTCTTCGCCAACACTTTCCCACTCATAAACACCTGCATGCATCTCTTTTATGATCCTACTGGCCTCTTCTTCTGCCATACATCATAAATGAACTCTATCAGGAATTCTCTTGTACATTACCCTGTCATAAACCATTGTGAACATAACCTTCGAATCAAATCCTTATCTTTTTTCCTTAGCCTTTACGAGTTATTTAACATTCTCCAAATACCTTTGTATATGAAAATACCAAGGATGGTTCTCCACTGATAGTGACATCATCCATGTACCCATATCACATGACGTATTGGATCAAAGTGTGATTAGTAGTTTCATGGGCATTGCCTTTGGCCCATCTCATATAGAGACTAAAATGGCTAAGGCATTGGCCATTACATTCTCTTCCCTTAGTAAATGGTGGAATGTGACTTTATAAAATTTCTACACCAATCCTTTTATACGTTCTAGATGTGGGCCTAAACTTTCTTCCTTTAGTTCCTATTCATCTTTCATATGTGAAATGACTAACAACGAGTACCCAAACACCTTTGCTATCTTTACCCTTATTTACTTTAAGAACTTAAGACAAAGTGTGCATGTCTCATGCCCAGCCATGTTATTGGTGACTTTGTAGTACAACTTTTTAAAGAGCTCCCTTTATGGCAAAATTAAAATTATCCCTACACTTGTAACTTCTTTATTTATAGCTCCATCAAATTATAGTCTCCTTCCTTAAGGCTCAATCCTCCTAGTTTGAGGGGTTATTATGCCTAATATTTTGAGACAATCTATCCCTTGATCACCTTCTTAGCTACGTACTTAATATAGAACTCAGTCAAAAGGATCAACCATTTTGCGAGCATTCTTATTAAGGATGAGGCTTTATGTAGATCAAATCAAGCTTTAAAACCATTTCCATAAAGTATGACTGAAAGTAATGTCTTAATTTATTTATCACCTAAACCAATGTCAGATAAGTCTTCTCCACTTGGTTATACTTTTATTCATAAGATAGTAACTTCTAACTATACACTGCATGTTCACTACTTGTTCCATCTTTCTAAGCTAACATTGCATCAACAAAGCTATCTTCTACTATTAAATACAAGATCAGTGGTTTTTTAAGCTTTCGTAGTTTCATTATTGATAGGTTATTCACATATTCTTTTATTATCTTGAAGGCCTCTTGACACTATACATTCATCTTCGACGATCGATCTTTCCTTAATAGCTTAAAGTTCAACTTATAAATGGGAGTTAGTCTTGCTATGAACCAGCTAATATGTTGTAACTATCATAGAAAATCTTAGATCTCTTTCTATATCTTAAATGTGAGAATATCCTAAATTGCCTTTACCTTATTTTGATCCACTTCGATTCCTTTTTCACTAACCACATGCTCTAATAGCTTACCAAAGGTGGCCTCAAATACACACTTCTTAGGATTCAACCTCAAGTTATACTTTTTAACTCTCTTTAGAAATTTCTCTGAATTTTCAAAGTGTCCTTCCTTTGTTTTTCACTTCATCATCATGTCATCTATATACATTTTCACCTTTTTATGGATCAATTCATACAATAAGGCAATTGCCATTCACTAGTATTCACTCCTACATTCTTTAACCTAAATGGCATCACTTTATAGCAATACATCCCCCATTCTATGATAAAAGCCATTTTCACTTTATATGTGATAACCATGAGAATTTGGTTATACCTAGAAAACTCATCAATAAAGGAATATATAACACAAGTTACAGCATTATCAATTAGCACATCTATATATAGAAAAGGAAAATTGCCCTTTAGGCGTGCCTTGTTTAGATCCTTATAGTCAAACACATCCTTATTCTCCCATCCTTCTTTTGCATCGATACTATGTTGGCTAGCCATTCAGGGTAATCTAGGGCCTTCAAAAATTTGGCATTTAATTATTTTAATGTTTTCTTCTTCACCAATGGGGCCCACTCAGGTCTCATTCTTTGAAACTTCTACTATACCGGTTTCATGTGCGGGTAAGTCAGATTTTATGTTATGCAATTCACCCATCAACCCTGGAATATCTTTATGTGTCTAAGCCAAAACCCTTTCATATTTCCCTAAGTAGTTGTTCAAACCTTTTTCACTCTTTCAATATGACATCACTAGTAATGAGCAAGATTTTTGAATTTTCCCGTGTGCCAAGGTTAAATACAATGGTATGCATAAAATTATTATTTAATATGCTCATGAAATGATGCATGTTGTGTACACTACCATTATGAAATGCATAACACAAGAAAGGAAACTCATCATTCATTACCTTAAACTTAGATAGAAATACACCATCATCCTTAAAAAGATTGGAAATAAGAACATCAGTATAATCTAAAAAGATAGCTTCCTATAGAGTAACGAGTGTCTCATCTGCTTGCGCTTTCTTCTCATTTTCCACCCTACTAGCCAAACACTCATGGTGTACCCTATGTAGCATTTGTTCCATCTTCAGTTCCTGTGATAACTTTGATAATCCCTTCAAAACTCTATTTCATCTGATCATCTGCTAGCTTATTTTTCAAGAAATCTGCCGAAAGCTTTGCACTTTTTGCCATAGTTGGCCCAGTTTCTGTTGCATGGCCCCGTGTTTCCTTGCTACCCACTTCATCGATGGAGTTTAAAATCATATCCTTAATATCCTCTAATTTTATCCCCATATAAGTAGTTTTCAGTGAACTTGCATAGCCCAGTATACTAAAATTATAGATCTATGCTCATCAAGTCAAGTTCCTCCTTTGCTAATCTTTGCCAGTGGCTTAGAATTCTTGATCCAACAAATACTATTTCATTTATTCAATGATGTCCTTTTTTTTAATCATTTCATGGCAATGCAGACTAAGGACTATACATAACCACTCACTAACTTGGCCAATGGTCATCCTCTCTCCCTATAATTTGTTTGTCCTTCATTTTTCTTCTTTTTGTCCTCATCTTCTGATAGGTCTTGATAATTTTGATATCCCAAGTCACTATCATTCATTTGGAAAAAAACCCTCTGCAGTTCTTCTATATTACAGCCTAATAACATTTCATTCTCAACAACCTCTTACATGGCTTCATTAGTAGCTTCCCCTTCTTTCATAAAGAAATATAATAGTAGTCCATACAAGTCCTTCACTTTTAACTTTGATCCCTCACCATGATACCCTAATCCTTTCTTCATAGTTTGAGTGAAAATCTCTAAAATATTTGATATGCTAGTAGAATTCTTCTCTAATCCCTATCCTAGTAGAAAATTCACGTTTTTCATAATCCCTATTACTTTTGAATCAACCCATTTGTTAGCAACTCTAATAACCTGAAATCCCTTTAAAATGTGGAACAACCACATTTAAAGTTGATACAATCTCCCTTACCTTTGTACATATGACCACAATCTCTCTTTTATAAGGAGTCTTAACCTTTGGTGAATAGTGGAAGCCATACCACCTAATGGGTGATACTATGGTCTTCCCAACAATAGTGAAAAGGTGATCAAATGTTTAAGACAGTGAATTCTACCATTGTCTCTATTATGCTTCTTTTTACCATGATCTTGAACATACATGAAGCTTACCTCTTACTACTATCATAAGCATCGAAATCTTTCTCAAATAAGCCAAACTTATGCAATAACTTCAATAGGCATATGTTAATTTGAAAACCCATCATCAACCATTACATACAGAGTCCTCCTTCCATTTACATATACTCAAATGAACAAAACTAAATCAAGATCTCTTCCATCCGGTGGCAAATCCTCATCTGAAAAAGAAATTTTACCCTTATGAGTTACCAATGTAACAATATTAATCAGAGTAGCTTCCTTTTAGATAATCAAACTCAATAAAGCATCAACTATAGCCTTTTTATGTTCTTGAGAGGTAATAACCAACTCCCACACATTGATTTAGGTTGGTATCTTCTTTAACTATTTGACAATAGGATTGTCATCTTCCTTCTCCTTTACAATGAGTTCATCCATCTTTTTCTTGACCCTTGGTTCCTTAGGAGCTTTCCTATTAAGTAGTACTTCTTACTTCGAGTTACATGACTTATTTGCTCAATTTCTTTCTCTTCATCACTCTTTTCATATAACCAAATCATTCTTTTTCTTCACACCTCTTTTGCCTCCTCATATAATCTTTCCCAAGGGTTGATGGTGCAAACAACCATGGCCTCTACTGAGACCTCTTTGATAATTGCAATAACAACTTCCTCTGAAATTTTAGAATCTATCGTAAATATTCCTTGATTTGGGGAAGGGACATTATGATATTTTGAAAGAGGGTTACTCGAATGTTATGCCTTCTAAAGTTTGGTGGGACAATTGTCTTGTTATCAATGAGATCCTAAATCTCATGTCCTAGTTTGCAGTTGTCATCACTGTTGTGACTTGCTTCTTGATGAAAAGTGCAATAAGCATTGGTGTCATATGCCCCAGGGCAATGAATTAAGAGGTACTCTTAGTGCTAAAGGCTTCAACACACCCTTCTTTTATAGCCTCTCAAATGCCTTTGATAGAGGTATTCCTAAATCAGTGAACTATTATGGCATTCTTACTATGTTGACATTAGCTATCTTATTCCCTTCAGCCTGAGGCTAAGACAGGGCACTTCTTATTCCCCTATACTATCTTTTCGACTTAGATTATCACTCTTCATCTTGCAAACCCACTTCTTGAAGGCCTTCAATGTTCCTGACCAACATTTCTCAAATTTTAATGCCAATACTAGGTATAGCCCTTTTAACAATCATCCTAACTTGCTCTCTCTTTATGGGCCTTGTGGTCATTTTTGAAGCTGTCTTCTTCCATTTTTTGTTGTCATTAAAGCTCTCATATATTTTTTGTTTCAAAGATTCAAAGTCTTGTAATGTAACCTTTAGATTCCAATTACAAGCATAATGTCTATCAAAAACTTTTGTCAACTCCTTTCAGTCTTTTCTTTATAGTTTTTGGTTGGTTGAAATACCACTTATTTGTGGACCCTTCCAATGATAACTCAAAGAACTCTAACATTGTGTCAGTCGAAACTCTATATGCCTTCATGACTAGCATATATGAATGAACATGTTTCTTTGCATTTTGAACATAATTAGAAATCATCATTAAACCAATATGAAAGAACATGAACACTAAGATAGAATGAATCATAAAAACCATTTCAAACCTATCAAAACTCTATTTTTTGAAGTGAATAGGGGTCCCTAGTCATCTAGCCTCATCCTATTCTGCCATTGGATTGATAAAAGAAACCATAAAAGATTACTTTGATAAAAAGAAAACCTAAATGGAAAGAGAAAGACTTTGTAGAACTTTACCCTAAAAAATAGGATTGTTCAACCTAGAATGGTAGGCTTTATGGCCTACATCAAAGTTGTGTAACCCCTAAATTCTGATTTTTTTGAAAATAGAAAGGAAAAGAAAATGAGAGAGAAGAGGAAAGGAATATGGGTTCTATATAGCTTCTTTGATGTTCTTTTAACTTAGAGGCACACCATCCATGTACCCAATATCCTCTAAGATGCTAAGGAAAGCATAAAAATTGCAAAATTAGGGTCTTGTTCTACCTTAGAATAAGTTAGGGTGAGTTAGGGTTTAGGTTTTCTATGCTAAGTATGCTTTAAGAGTGAATTTTGGCAGAGTTTCGTTAAGGTTATCCAAGTGTAAGCATTCGATTTTGAACCTCTAGATACAAATCCCGATGATGAAAATCACTGAATCTATTCCTTATAATCTAAAAGGAATTAAAAAAGAAAGAGATGAAAGGCCCTAAGATACCCTAAAAAAACCCCACACCAAACCTAAGACCAAATACAAGACCAAGCCCAAATCCAAGACCAAGCCCAAAGTCACTACCAAGGTTAATGGGTTGTGCAACCCATCAAACAGGGTTATACAACTAATAAACCAAGGCTATACAACCTACCCTCAAACCTAGTCTATATAACATTCTATAACTGGTCCACGTTCAAATCCAAGGGCTATATAGCCCTCATGAAAACCCCAATTCTAGGAGATTCATCACCCTTATTGTGATTAGATATGTCCACGGTTTAACCAAAAGCATTTGTAGCCTTATGCATTCATCCCACACCTATAAATACGCCTCCCATTTGGAAAGGAGGAAGAGGTTTGGACAACCCTATGGTTACTTTAACAAAATCCACTCTCAACACTCCTCAAACATAAAAACCATAAATCCTAACTGACTTTAACCTACTCTAAGGTAAAATTAGACTTAATCTTATCATTTTTATGCATTCCCTAAGCATTTTAGATGAAAGTATTGAATTTGCGAGCCTCTATGGGCATAAAGACACATAAAGGCATCTAATAAGCCCCTCACTCTCCCCCTTCTTGTTCCTTTTCTTTTCTTTTCATATTTTCAAAACCTATGAAGCAGGAGTTGTATAGCCTTAACTATAGGCAATGCAACCCTTTACCTAGGCTATATAACCTAATTTGACTAATAGATAATCCTATCAAAGTAGTTTTTCTTTCTTTATTTGGATGTTACCTTCTTCAAAGCATTTTTTTACATTACAGCATTCCAACAATATAATAGGGGGTAAGTAATACATCTAGGGATCCCAATTCATCTAAAAAATGGAACCTAAGAGGGATTTTTAAGTGTTTTCAGCAATTTTTTTTATATAATGCATTATCCCCTTTTGCCTATGATTTGGTATGGTTGTTATGATTTTGTTTCCAATCATTTTAAGGTAGTGATCAAAGGAGGAACTTAAGGTTCCAATGATCCTGAAAGTCCTCTTTTATATGGTTTGATTAATGCTATGAGCATGTGAATAGTGTTTTAATTATGTGATTCCCCTTTTAATTTGCATTCTAACCCTTCTTTACGGTTAGCAGTGCTATGGATGCCTAGTTCTTAGTAAGCAATGGGAGGAAGCATTTATTAATTATATGATTTCTTTCTGTGATGATTTAGCCCTAGGCTATTGAAAGTCCTCCATTAGGCTTGGCATTGCATGTTTATAATTCTTGCTCATCATAATTCATATATTTGTGTTTATCAATGTTTAATGTTGTATATGTGATGTTGGAATGTGATATAATGGAATTAAATGCATACCCAGGCACTTTGTGCATAAGAAAGATGGTAATATGTGTTATATTCATTCCTTTATGCTTTGAATTAATTTAGTTTGATTTATGTTTATTATATTTGCTAACTTGTTTTCTTCTCTTAGGTGTAAGTGTTCTACTTGAATTGGACCATGAATTTGATCTTGATTACCATCCTATGTGAGTATGCATAATTACATTTATATGTATGGATGATTGCATGATAACCACCCATGCCATGCCACATTATCCCCCTCCTCTCTTTAAAATGTTATGTATGGATGAATGCATGATAATCGTTATGCTATGTCACATGAACCCCCTCCCTTTTTGATGCTTGAGTATGGATGGATGGATGACAATGCACTTACCCCTTTTGTCAAGATGCATGTCCCCCTAACCCTTTTTGAGCTAATGATTTGATTTATCTAAGTGATTTGGGCTTAGTTGTATGCTTAAAGGCATTAATTGGATTAATCAATAACTTGGTTAAAATAGTAAAAGTAAACCAAATATGCTCGAGGTCCAAGTTCTAATATCCGAGCGGTTTGGGGGTGTCTAACTTCTTCCTTAAGCCATACCTAATTTTTGAACTAGATCTCTCATGGGGTAAAGATGGAGTGAGCCTTTTAATTAACTTAGCTCAGGTTCAAATTTTGCCTTCTTTAGATTCTTATCCCGATTAAAGTCAGGTGGCGACTTCATATTTCACCTAAGGATGGTACCAATGTATTATCCTGCCTTGGTCCCTCAGTGACCAATACTTTGGAAAATTGGCTTTTATCTTATGTGAGGCCTCAAGGATCCCCCGTTGATCTAAATCTTGTGCCATGATTAGGGGTTATTACCATTGTATGACCCTTATCTTCTCGATCCCTCGATGATAAATAAAAGAATGGAGTCACAAACAAGATTCCACTAGTTTTAGCTAAATCAACTAGGCAGTCACAATGGTGACTCCATTAAGGACTCAAAATTGGCTTTGTATTAAATCTTTGGTTCACTTTTAATATTTTTAAACTTGTTAATGAGTTAGTCCATTGCATTCATGTAGCCTCCACACTTAACCATGAGCACTAGGTTGTCTGTAGACAAACTGATGGTTCTCCAAGCTTGAAACTTAAGCTCTATTTTGACTAAGGAGATTATGAGGAAATTCATCACTAATGAGCTTAGTACCTTTAGGTATATCAAATGAGGGATCACGAATGAGCTTAGTACCTTTAGGTATATCAAATGAGGGATCACGAAAATTGCCCCTAAGGTTATAGGAGTCATCAACTACAACAACCCTCTTAACCATTAAGTGCATGTCGGAGCCAATAATACCTTGGAATATGGCACCCTACTTATTTGCATTCCTTTAAAAAGGGTGAAAGTTCTCAAAGAACATGGTTAGGTGCCCCTAATGTAAGCATAAGTGTTACCTTACTCCTTTTGATGTAATTATTCCCTATATGACCTCTTCTTCCCTGCTATATAAATACTTTATGTATACGTCCCTCTCTCCTTAAAGGGATCGTTTTCCTTATTTGTACATATTTCTTCATGTAATGTAAGGAGTTCTTCCTATTAATGCCTTTGTATATATGTTCTTTTGAGGCTTAAACTCTTTCCAATCTGAGGTCACCCCATGCATTCTTTACCTCATGATGGTATAAGAATGAGACTACACCTAGGAAAGTGCCACTTGACCTCATTTATAGGTGAAATAAAGTTAGAAGAATCTTGTGTAAAATGACTTGTGCATCACATGCATACATATATCATACTAGTAACCCTTATCTTACAACCAACATAGCTCCATCCAAACCCTCATGGAAGACAAGAGGGAATCAACTGGCTAGAAAGAGTAAGACTCCTAGTTTGAACCAAATAGTTGATCCAATCATAAAACCAACCATAACACCAAAGATCTTAGACAATATGATGTCCAACTTCAATCGCAAGATGGAAAAGAGGATTATTGAGAAAGTAAACAAACGTGTCAATGAAATTCTTAAAAAGGGGGAGACCTCTACAAATCGGACTGATAAAGGGAAAACACTAATAGAAGCACCCCAACCTACAACCTATGGTGATTGATTATGATTTATTTAGGATGAAGAAATACATGAAAGCAAATTTGTTGAGGAAGTGGAAAGTATAACTACTGCTTTGGGAAAACCTATAAAGAGTGAGAAGACACTCAATTTGATAACTTTGCAAGCAGTTGGAGAAAATATATAAGGCTTTAGGTGCTAAAGGTCTGGACAAGGGAACAGACATTGAGGAATTATTAGTCCACAAATGTGAAAAGCTTTCAGTTAACTTCATATGCCATAGCTTCTCAGATTCACAGAGATCTAGAATGCTAAGAACCATGTCTGCTTATATAAGTAGTCATAAAGATGTTCGGGGTTTCGATGAATACTATGTTTGAGCTTTCACTAGAAGGGTATGCAAAAATGTGGCATTTTAATAAACTAAAAACTATCAAGGAGAATTGGAAGGAGTTGATGGAAGCTTTTGAGAGGCACTATACTTGTAATTCAGATTTAGAGGTCACCTTGTAATACTTGAAATCTTTGAAGCAAAAAGTAGGTGAAAGCTTCAATGATTATATCAAAAGATGGAAAAAATGGCTTCACATGTGACCACAAGGCCTATAGAGAGAAAGTCAAAATGATTGTAAAATGGGCTTTGTCTGGTATTAGCTCTAAAATTCAAGGAATGTTGGTTATAAACTTTAAAGACCTTCAAGAAATGAGTCTACAGGCTAAAGAATTAGAATCTAAAGGCAATATGGTGAAAGAAGAATTGCCCCGTCTCTGTCTGAGTATGAGGAAAATAAGACAGTCAATATGAATGTGGTAAGAACACTAAGATCGTTCATAGATTTGGGGATGCCTCTATCTAAGTTATTTCAAATGTTACAGAAGAAGGGAGTGTTGAAACCTTTAACACCGAGACTACCTCCTAGCCCACTGTCGAGGGTATATGACGCTAATGCTTACTGCACTTTTCATCAAGGAGTAGGTCACAACAATGATGACAATTATAGGCTTAGGCACGAGATTCAAGATCTCATTGATAACAAAATGGTTATCCCATAAAATCTTAGAAGGCCTAGCATCCAAGGGAAACCTCTCCTAAATTATCATATTGTTCCTCTCTCGAACCAAGGGACTTTCATGATAGATTCTAGGATACTGAGGAAATTGTTATTTCTACTTATGAGACTAAGTTATTCAAACCTAAGTCAAGACTCTCTTTTGATCTTGACAATATAGATTGAAAGGTTATAGTATCAATTTCAAGTGTTTTTTTTCCATATATTTAGATAGAATCTCATTGGGAGTTGAATAGAAGTGATTAGAAGAAAAAAAAACTCTAAGTATGAAAATCTACATTCGAAGTTAATGACTGCGAATTTTGGTAGCAACTTATTAATTTCAGAAACAACATCTAAATTATTAGACAAACGATTTCACGGTGACAATCGCATTCGAAAAAAAAATAGTGATCACGAATTTTAAGTAGCGATCACAACTTTTAAGATCCATTAGAAAGATCCAACGACTAGTTATTGAAGACACCAATGGTTTCATGTCATGTGGACTAGCCATTAGACATAGAAAATTAGCAATCGTAAATTCAGTCTCGACCATGAATTTCATCTGACGAGCATTTAATGCAAGATATGCCAAGCATAACTTAGAGATTTAGGCATAGTTTCTTTTGTAACGTCTCTTTGGTGGTTATTACTTATAAATACACCACCAAATGGACTTGAATGAAGGAGGAAAACCATTGACATGTTCCAAAACTCTTATAAAGTTAATTCTCTACTTTAATTCCTTATTTCTTTATACATAGTTTGGTGTGAGCTTTAAAAACCTTATGTAGGGTTTGAGAATGAGCCCTTGAATAAAAAAACTCTTGGTTAGGTTTGAGAGTTAATGTAGTTGTAAAACTCTTATATAGGTTTGAGTGTTAGTCTTGGGAAAACCCTTGTAATGTTTAGTATGAGCCTAAACACTAAGTTGAGTGTGAGCCTTGGAAAAACACTTGTAAGGTTTGGTACGAGCCTAAACACTAAGTTGAGTGTGAGCTTGTGAAACACTAGTGATTGAGTGAAACACCCAATTGATGAATTGGGGAGTGGATATAGGGTTGGTTAATACATGAACCACTATAAAACTCTTATATTCATTCTTCTCCTACTCTTCCTCTAATCTTTCATTTTTGTGAGCATCCTCCATAATCAAAAGTTCACATCTACCAACAATTGAACCCTCCTCCTCCCCTTCTTGGTACACTAGGGCTAATAATTGGTATCAGAGCCAAGTCTTAATTCAAGCCTTAATTGTGAGAGAAAAGATCAATGACACAAGAAGGATTCCACTCTCATCTTAATCCCCACTTTGATGGCAAAGATTATGCTCTTTGGAAGCATAAAATGGAGATCTATCTTGATAGAGATCTCACCAACTAATGAGATTATATACTTGAAGAGTGGAAGCCTCCAACAAAGATGGTTGAAGGAGTAGAGGTGGCAATTACAAAAGAAGAATAGAGTGAAGCACAAAGAAAGGCAAATGGGAAAAACAAGAGGGTGATAGCTATTCTCCTAAGCTCCATGTCAAGAGAAGAAATTGGAAGAATCCAACATTGCCAAACTGCACATGCTATATGCAAATCATTAGAAAACTATCATGAGGGCACAACTCTTATGAAATCAAGTAGCTTAGAGATGTATGTGATAGAGTGGGAGCTCTTCATGATGAAGGACCATGAAAGCATCACTGAAATGACAAATAGACTTCTTTCTATTGTGACAAATATGAAAAAGTTTGGAAGGACTCTTACAAACTATAAGGTAAATACTAAAATCCTTAAATCTATTCCATTAGATAAATTTGGTGCAAAAGTATGCAACATTCAAGAATCCAATCCTAAGATTGGGAAAGTGCCAACTGATGCCCTCATTGGTAAGCTTTTCACTCATAAGATGCCTTTTAAGAAAGATGAAGAGATGAAGAAGCTAAGAGGACAAAGACATAAAGAGGAGAAGAAAGCTTTAGCCTTCAAAGCTCAACAAGATTATTGAAGCTCAAGTGACTCAAATGAAAGTGATAAAGAAGAAAAAGAGCTCGCCAAAATATCAAGAAGGACCAAGGAGTTGATGAAAACAATAAGAGAAAGAAGAATCTAAAGAAAGTCATATTCCTATCATCACAAGGAAAAAAAGAAGGCATTTAAGGTTACTTGGGATGATGATTCAAGTGATGAAGATAAAGATGAAGAAGAAGATGAAGTAGCAAACATTTGTTTCATGGTTTAAGAGGACTCCTTCAAAGAGGTAAGTACTTCTCCACACTCTTATGATGATTTAGAAGCTCTCACTTTAAAATGTGACAAATATAAGTAACAAATGAAAACTTACAAGGAAAAAATATTCCAAGTTAGAGGATAAATTTGAATCCTTGAACAATCTTGTAAGTAAGTTGAGGACTTCTAATGAAGAACTCAAAAGTCCTTAGAGAGTTTATCTAAGTCATCTTCATCTCTAACCACCTTGAGAAAGGAAAATGACTCCTTAATGGGTGAAGTCATTAAGCTTAGAAATTCTATTTCTAAGTTTCATAAAAGAAAGGAAGCTTTGGATACACTTATTACATCACAAAGACCTCCTTTAGTTAGGTAAGGTTTAGGCTTCAATGAAGCCTCTTCATCTACATCTTCACTCATTACATTCATTTGAGCAACAACACCTTAAACTTTAAGTATCGAGGTCATGGGGAAGAAAGGTGCATCTAGCACTAAGCCACCTATGCCTAAGGGCATAGTAAAGGCCCTCCAAGGCTCAAGAGCCAAGGTTTAAAGTGCAAATTATGCTTGCATTTAAAGCAATAAGCATGCTCAACCACATAAACACAAAAAATTATCTTTTACTTCTAATGACTCATGTACTTGCATACACTATCACCATCCAAGTATGAGAAGTCCCCCCCGCTCATACTATGGTTGTGCATAAGAGAAAGACTTATAAGTCTAAGCTCCAATGTCATTATTGTATGAGATATAGACACATCTATGTATTTTTCCATGTTGGAAAGGCACATCTTAAATTGGAGGACCCTTTCAAGACTAACCTCCAAGGACCCAAGTATGTTTAGGTACTAAAGCAAAGTGTTTGATATTGCAGGATGGGGACTCTTTCACCAAATTTTCATCATGGAAAATCTAAAGGTAAATGGAGATTGCTAATGGAGAAGGGATTAAGTTTCAAATGGTTATTTGGTACCAAGGCATTGATACTAAACTTGTAATGTATCTCTTATCCCTTATGTTTTTAACTTAATATATTTATACATACATTTAGGGGGAGTTTTATTACTTGATATATCTATGTGTTGACATGTTTGATTTGATTTGATTGAGTGTGTGATGAGTTGAATCAATTCATTTTGCATTTGAAGTTTTCTATATTTCAAATGTTCAAATCAATCTTAAAAAATTATATACTTTAAACTGGGGCCATATATGACAATTCTTAAATTCCAAGCCCTAGTTTGTGTGTTCAAGCATTTTTAAATGTTTTAATTATTTTGCATTTATGTTTTTTATATATAAAATTTCCATGGAATTTATGTTTCATCTATTTATCATCTTATGTGACATATTGTGATCAATTGTGCAAAATTATTTATGTTTGTTATTCTAATTTGAGTTTATATAATTGACAAGTTTGTAGTCATTCCATCTCATATTCCCTCATATTCCTCTTTTTTTTATCTTAACAAAGGGGGAGAGATAACTGACTGAATATACAAAGGGGGAACATACAAAAAGAGGAGAGAAAATTGAACTGTATTTGTAATAAGCTAAGATAATGATCTTACTAGAATAACTAAGTGGGAGTATGGATTGAGGGGGAGCAATTTCATACTTATGATTTGAATCACTTCACAATCATTCTCTTAGGAGCATGCATAATTGATTCTTTATCCTTTGCATATTCAATCTAGATTGTCAAAATCGAAAGGGGGAGATTGTTAGACTAGGTTATTTAAACCTAAGTCAAGACTATTTTTTGATCTTGATAATATAAATTGAAAGGTTCTAATATTAATTTTAAGTATTGTTTTTTATAGATATTTAGATAGAATCTCATTGGGAGTTAAATAGAAGTGAATAGAAGCAAAAAAACTAAAAGTATGACGATATGCCTTCGAAATTAGGGACCTCAAATTTCAACAACAACATCTACATGATTACACAGATGATTTCATGGTGACAATCGTGTCCAAAAAGAAAAATAGCGACCACAAATTTTAAGTAGGGACCGTAAATTTTAAGATCTGTTAGAAAGATCTAATGGCTAGTTTTTGAATAGATTAATGGTTTCATGCCACATGGACTAGCCATTAGATACAGTTCAAAATTAGCGATCGCGAATTTCATCTAATGAGCATTTAATGTAAGATATGTCTAGCACAACTTAGAGATTTAGGCATAGTTTCCTTGTAATATCTCTTTGGTGGTTATTGCCTATAAATACACCACCAAATGGACTTGAATAAAGGAGGAAAACCATTGATATGTGCCAAAACTCTTGCAAAGTTAATTCTTTACTTTAATTCCTTATTTCTTTGTACATAGTTTGGTATGAGCTTTAAACACCTTGTGTAAGGTTTGAGAGTGAGCCCTTGAATAGAAAAACTCTTGGTTAGGTTTGAAAGTTAGCCTAGTTGTAAAACCCTTATATAGGTTTCAGTGTTAGCCTTAGGAAAACACTTGTAATATTTGGTGCGAGCCTAAACACTAAATTGAGTGTGAGCTTGTAAAACACTAATGATTGAGCGAAACGCCCAATTGGTGAATTGGGGAGTGGATGTAAGGTTGGTTAATACCCGAACCACTATAAAACTCTTGTGTTCATTCTTATCCTACTCTTCCTCTAATCTTTCATTTTTATGAGCATCCTCCATAATCAAAAGTTCAAATCTACCACCAATTCAACCCCCCCTTCTTAGTGCACTAGGGCCAACATTACTATTGGGCAGGTCATGAGTGAGGTTATAGTTGTTTACACTATCAATCCATGGGAAAGCTTAAATGAGGAGATAGAAGAAGGGTAAAGGAAATGGATGATCCAACTATAGAAGGAAAGTGATGAAGAAAAAACAAGCTGAGTAGTGAACCATGTGACTTACAGTAAGAGGAACTACACCAACAGGAAAGCCCTTAAGGAACCAATGGTTTAGAAAAAGGAAAATTAACTCATTATGAAGGAGAAAGAGGATGACAATCCTATTGTGAAATAATTGAAGAAGATGTTTAACTAGACCAGTATGTGTGTGCTACTCATTACCTCTCAAAAACATAAGAAGGCTATCATTGAGGCTTTGTCAAGTTTGATTGTTTCTAATGAAGCCACTCTAAAGGATGATATTGCATCAATGACTCAAAAGGGTGAAATCACTTTCTCATATGAGAATTTGCCACCAAAAGGAAGAGATCCCAATTTGTCCCTATTCATTCATGTGGAGGTGAAAAGAAGACACATGTCATGTATAGTAGTTGATAACAAATATGGGATAAAAATTTGTCCCTTGAAGTTACTACGCAAGTTTAGATTTTTTTAGAAGGATTTAAAGGCTTCTGACAATGTTATTTGGCTTATGATGATAGTAAAAGGATGATTGCGGGTGTGTTCAAAACCATGGTAAAGAAAGACATAATGGAGGCAATGTTGGAATTTATAGTCTTGAACATTTTGATCACCTTCTCGCTTTTGTTAAAAAGACCATGATATCACCCATTAGGTGTTGTGTCTTTTCTTGTTCACTAAAAAGCTAAGACCTTATAAAGGATAGATTGTGACCATCTATACACAAGTTGGAGAAATTGTGTTAGCTTTAAGTGCAGTTGTGCCACATCTTTAAGGGTTTTAGGTTGCTGGGGTCACTGACAAGTTGGTTGATCCAAAGGTGATGGGAATTGTGAAGAACATGAACTTTCTTCCAAGACAAGGTTTAGGGATGAATTCTACCGACATATTAAAGTTCTCAAAGATCTCTACTCATACTATAAGGAAAAGACTAGGGTATCGTGGTAAAAAGTCAAAGCTAGAAGTAAGGGACTTACATGGACTATAATCAAATTTTTTTATGAAAGAAGGGGAGGTTACCAAGAAAGTTGGCTAAAAGGCGACTGAGAAGGAAAAGTTATTGGGTGAGGATATAGACAAACTTAAAAAGCCTTTTTCCAGCTAGATATTGGTGAGTTGGGATATCAAAATTACCATGATTCATCCAAATAAGAGGATAGGAAGAAGAAGAGAAAGAAGATAGGAAAATAGATTGCAGGGAAAAAGGATGGTGAAGAATAAACTCAATCTACAATTATATACAGACCTTAGTTTGAATGGCCATGGAATGATAAGAAGAAAGTCATTAATGAATAGAGTGAGCAATATATGTAAGATAAGAATTTCTAGTGTAACATCCCTATCCACATTCATTCGCATTATCACATGAATATATTCATTGCAAAAATGATATAAAACCCACATGAACATATGCATTGGATATATAATCATTTAGACATGTGAATTGTAAAAGCACGATAATGACACTTGCACCATTGCATTTGGGAATGCTTGAACATATCTGTAGTGTTTATATAGTTGTATGACAAATTGTTTTATGTTGTGTGCATGTTATAGTATCATAAATAATGGTGTTTTAGAGCTTAATTAAAACTATAAGGAGCATCTAGGAATTAGGAGATGGATGGAAGTGCTTAAGGAGTGAAGAAAATGGACTAAAAGCAAAACTTTTAACTTTCAGCCAATAGGAAACCAACCCCCAATCTTTTGTTTTATTTAAAATAAGAATATAGACCATTAGGGTTTGGTAAGAGAGGAAAAGGATGAAATACAACAGAAAGAGGAGAGAAAGAAAGAAATAAATAAATAAATAAATAAATAAAGAAGATGAAAGAGAGGGAGAACAGTGAGCTACCTAGGACAAAATCATAAGGTTTTCTGATTCTGAGACAATAGGTAAGTTAATTTATCTTCTTCTCAACTGAAATTAATCTCTCATAACATGTTAATCATCATGGTTGGGAAGAATTATGGAGTAAATGAGGTAGATCTCTTGGATAGAAGTTGTAATCCAATAGAACAAGAGCTTATTCAGTTAGTTTTGCTGTTAGAGCAGAATTTTGCACCCACAATTTTGTAGCCATAGAAGAGGAATTAGGGAAAATGCACGACACAAAAGTTGTAGCTTTATGTCTCGTATAAATGCCTATGAAACAGTTTTGCTTGATTCTGTGTGTGTGAGGAGATATGGCTCCTTCAGTAGGGCTGGGTCACATACGAACAGAGATGATCTTAGTCTTTGACAAAGTGCAAAACATTAAATTTGTATGTTTTTATCCCCTCTAAATACATGTAAATCAGTCTTGATTAATTTTCTGTGTGTAAAGAGTTATGGCTCATTGATTGGGATTGTCCCTGTACCCGGATGAAACCCTACCTTTCTTTTAATTCTGTTTTTCAAGAATTTGATGGCCATAGATTCAGAATTTAATGATGGTAAAAACTTGAAAGTTGTATATTTATGTCTGAACTACATACCTGTGAAATATTTTTGCCAAATCCAACATGGTTGTTAAGATATTGTCCCTTTATCATGACTGCTAGTCAACATATTACAAACCTGCTCACCCTAAGATTGGTCCTTTGTTTTGTGACCTTATAGACTGAATTAGACAATGAGTAAAACATGAAAAATGTTTCTTTACATGTTTTGTAATTGATGATAGATTATTATTGCAACTGGATTTGTACAATTTGATATACACCCAAGAGTGTAAGACCTATTCAGACTGAGATGACATTGCAACAGGACAAGATTAAAAAATTCACCACATTTTTTATGTGTATGATATTGGCCTTAAATTTGAATATGTTGTTTTTTTATGTGTCTAGTTTTTTTTTAAAAAAAGAATTAAGTCATTTGGATTAGTATATTTGGAGTTATCGCTATGATAGTATGGCAAGCTCAAGCTGCCATATAAGGAAAATATGTATAAACACTAGATCCACTTGCATGAATTATGCCATAGTTGCATACCAAGCATTCATAATCATTTTGACATACTTATAACCATCTATGTATCAAATGTTAGGATCTCAAAATGTATAGGAAGCCCTAGAGAGAGAATCAAACCTACTGTAAAGGTTTGTCACATCAAAAGGTAAGTAAAAACTGTAATTGGATTCAATATGTGTGTATGATAATTTTATAATATGATTATGTTCTATTACATGTATAAGTGATTGAATTATTACATTTTACATGTGAATACAAGTCAAGTGAGAATCATATGCTCTTGATGATTACTTGGTATAACACTTGTGAATGAGCACTTACATATGGAACTAAAAGGATGTCGTGACTGGCTTGTCAAACACTTGCAAATCACATGGAAGATGGACCAATAGGTCCCATTGGCACATGTTATTGATCAAATGAATCACTTGTTATATGCTGGCCAATAAAATCAAATGTCACTTGAATCACATGAATACCCGAGAGCAGTGTTTGCCTTGCAAGGTCATGACAAAAATCAATTTATTGCATTTGCACTTGCATAGTTAATGGTTATACTTGTAATGCAACTTGATGATAATTGATTGTTGGTTGTGACCTAAAAATCTTATTATTTTTTTTATTTATTGAGTCACGACTCACCAAATAGCAATTATATTTTTTAGATACCGAACAATAGGGATTGGACACTTTGGTACTTAGAGTATTGCATTGAGACACATGGACCACAGGTCGTCGGCTGAATTCCAACTCTCTTTCTCCTTGTGTCATATACATACATTTAGATAGGAACTAGTTATGGTCACTAATCTTGACAATAGTTAACATATATATACGTTAAATACATGTTTGATTATGTGTGTAAAATGAAAAAAACCTTTATGCATATGTATTTTCAGACATGGATGCTATGAGTTTTGTAAATGAAAATGGTCGTTACATCTAGGCCATGGAAGAAGATCATGGCAAGAAACGGTCTGACTCAATAAAGCAATGTGCACACTTCATGAACCTAAAATAGGCATACTAGGCCATGCAAGTTCATTAAGGCCATTTATATAGGGATGAAATTAGAGGACATCGAAAGCATGATTATGAACTCCATCGAAGAAGTAAGTGGTAAAGAAATGCAAAACTTTATGGTAGAAATTAAGCCTACCATGGCATATGCTACAACATTTTAGGAAGACTTTCTGAAGATTGAGCTAAGGGATAATCAAATGAAACAAAGTTTTGAGGGAATTATCAAGGTTGTTGGTAGTACGAATAATGGGAAGAGGCAAATCCTTTATAGAATGTTGATCTTGGGGTTCTGATTGATGAAGTAGAGGTTTTGATTTTGACAATGTAGATTAACATGATCTAACATCATTTTTAAGTGTTGATTTTGCAATTTTTACTATAAGTATGCATTGGAAGTTGGATAGAAGTTTAAGTCTCAAGCTTTATGTAAGAAACTCTAACTCGCAACCAATAACTTCAAATTTATGATCGTGACATTGCAAGAAGAATGGATGACTTTGGTCTAGATGGATTCATGAAAGAAATCGTTGTCACAACCTAAGCAAGAAAAGAGTGAAAACCAAACAGTTGAATTTGCAATACACTTCACATTAGGAATCGTGACTGCAAAATTTGGATTTGATTAGAGGGAACCAAGTCTATAACCAGAGCTTGCCAAGTGTCCAAGATAACCATTGACATATCAAAATTCCCGAGGGTGAAATAGACTTCAAGACTATGACCTGTTGAAGAAATTTCTCCTTATCAAATAGACAGATTCGCAGTACTAGCCATGTCTAAGAAGAAATTCAATCGCGATCATGACTTTTGTTTAGTTAGAAGAACACATGGCTATTTTTCTTAAAAGACCAATGATAACATGCCTGTGGACTAACCATTAGATACAAATAGGGTTCTTTACTGCGATTTCAACTTTTTTAATGCAAGATGTAAAATTATGACTGCAACTCATCAGTCAAGATAGTAAATAGTGTTTGGTAGGCATTTAATGCAAGATCTACTTAGCTTGCCTTAAAGATTTAGACATAGTTTCTTAGTAATACCTCTTTAGTGGTTATGGCATATAAATACTCCACCAAACGGATATGAGTGCAAGAGAATAACATTAAATATAGCCAAACTCTTGCAATTTTGTTGCTCAACCTATAATTTTTTATATGTGAGTTGATATTGTTAGGTATGAGCATTAAACACCATTGTTATTGGATTTGAGAATTAGCCTAAATAAAAAAAACTCTTGCAATAGGTTAAATGTGAGCCTTTGGGAAAACCTATAGTGGTTTTTGTGTAATCCTTAAAACACAAGTTGTAAGGTTATCTGTGAGTCATAAATACAAAGTGTACAAGTTTGGTGTGTAAGCTTGGAAACACCATTTAGTGTTAGTAGAACACCTAATTATGAAAAAATTGGGTGTGGATGTAGGGTTCACTAACACCCAAACCACTAGAAAATATTATTTTTTCACTTCTTCTCTTACTTTCTCTATTTCCATATTCTTTACCTTCCTTCTAAATTTTTAAATTCCTTACCAATTCAACCCCCCTTTCTTAGTGCTCAAGGGCCAACAAGTCATATCAGAGCAAGGTCTCATTAAAACCCTTAATTGAGTGAGTACAAATAAATGGCACAAAAAGGAATCCATACCTGTCTTAAGCCATACTTCGATGGATTTGACTATGCGCATTAGAAGTATATGATGGAGATATATTTGGACATCGATGTGGTGGATCTTTGGGATATCGTAACAAAAGAATGGAAGCCTCTTACTAAGGTGGTTGATGGAAGTAAATAGTTAATCCCAATAGAGGAATAGGTGGAAGCTCATAGAAGATCAAATGGGAGGAACAAAAGGGCAATGTCAATTCTTCTTTGCTCTTTATTAAGGGAAGAAATAGGAAGAGCACAACCCTCACTACCCATGGAATTTGGAAAGCTTTGGAGAATTGCCATAAAGGTATAGCTTTTATGAAATCTAGTAGATTAGAGATGTATGTGACTAAATAAGAGCATTTCATGAAGAAAGATAATGAAAGCATCACTAATATGATGAATAGACTTTTATCTATTGTCACAAACATGAAGAAATTCGAAAAAGTACCCACCAATCATGAGGTAAACACCAAAATACTTAAATCCTTACCTCTTAAGAAGTTTGGTGCCAAGGTATGTAGTATTCAAAAGTCAAATCCATAAATTGGAAAAATGCCAACATATATCCTCCTAGGCATACTTCTTACTCATGAGCTAACCTTGAAAAAGGATGAGGAGATGAAGAAAATGAGAGGGCAAGAGGACAAGAATGACAAAATAGAGAAGACCTCAACTGTCAAATCCCCAGCCAAAGACAAAAAAGTAGAGGTTGTATCAAGCGATGATGATAGTGAAAAAGAAGAGGAACTGGCCATGCTTTCTAGAAGGACCAAGGAGATGATAAGAGGAAGAAAAGATAGAAGGAACTTCAAAAAGGCATCTCCAAACCTCAAAGAAAAGAAGAGTGAAGTAACATGTTATAAGTGTGGCAAGTAAGGCCATATCAAGTATGATTGCCCCAAGCTGAAAATGAAAAAGAAAGGGGATAAAAAAAAAAAAAAGAAGAAAAACTTCAAAGCCACTTAGGATGATAGCTCTAGTTTCGAGGATGAAGATGAGGAAGTGGCAAATCTGTGTTTTATGGCACAAGAAGACTCTTCTAATCAGGTAAGTTGTTTACCCCAATCTAGTGAAAATTATGATGCATTTGATGATGAGCTCTTAGAAGTTTTTACTTTGAAATGTGACAAATATAAATCACAAATGAAACTTATAAAAAGAAATGCTGAAAACTTTAACTCATTAAATGATCTTGTAATTGAGTTGAGGACTTTAAATGAAGAACTCAAAAAATCTATTGAAAGTCTTGCTATATATTGTTCTTCTTTAAACTCTTTGAGAAAGGAAAATGATACTTTAAAAGGAGAGGTAATTGAGCTTAGAAATTATATTTCTAAGTTTCACAAAGGAAAGGAAGCTTTAGATAAATTAATTGGATCTCAAAGACCTCCCTTAGTAAGACATGGTCTAGGCTTCAATAGAGCCTCATCATCATCTACACCTCCTCTCACTACTTTTATTAAAGCTTTAGCACCTCAAACATCTGGTATTGAGGTAATTGGGAGGAAGAGTGCCTATAGCACTAAGCCACCTATGTCCAAGGGCAAGGGAATGGCATTTCAAGGCTCAAAGCCTAAACCTAAAAAGGCTAATCATGCATTCATCTGCATTAAGAAGCATGCTCACCCTACCACACATAAAAAATTATCTTCTACTCCTAATTATTCATTCACATTCTCAAAATATCACCATCATATTATGAGAAGGCCCCCTACTCATTCTAAAGTTTTGTATAGCAGAAATACTTACAAGTCTAAGTTCCAATGTTATTATTGCATGAAGTTTGATCATATAAACACTTTTTGTTACATTATGAAGGCTCACCTCAAATTATAGGACCCTTCAACGCCTAACCCCAAAGGACCCAAGTATGCTTAGATACCTAAACAAAAGTGATTTGTTGGTGTTGTGTAGGATTGTATGCTAGCCACTAATGAAGACAATGATTGGCATATGGATAGAGGGTGCTCAAAGCATATGATGGGCAATAAAAAGTTATTCCTATCCATAAAAGAGAATGAAGGTGGCAATGTCACTTTTGGAAACAATGCCAAGGGTAAGGTAATTGGCATTGGAACTATTGATAAGAATGGTTGTTCTCTTATTAATAATGTTCTTTTGGCAGATTGTTTACAACACAATTTTCTATGTGTAAGTCAATTATGTGATATAGGTAACAAAGTCACCTTTGACCCTAGAGAGTATTGGGTTACCGCTTCGACATATAGGAAAGTAATCTTTAAGGGTGAAAAAGGGGCAATACCTGCTTAATTGACTTAGACAATTTGGCTAACCAATCCTTTAAGTGTCTTATGTCTCTTAGCAATGAAGCTTGACTTTGGCATAGAAGACTTGGTCATGCTAGCATAGAGCTTCAACAACGACTATCTAAAGCAGTGCTAGTGAAAAGTCTTCCTAAGCTAAAATTCTTAAAGGATAAGACTTGTGGACTTTATCAAATGGGGAAGCAACATCAAACTTCTTTCAAGCAAAGAATGTTGTAAGTACATCTAGAGCTCTTCAACTTATCCATATGGACTTGGTTGGACCTACTAGGAGTGCTAGTTTAGGTAGGTAGAATTATGTATTTGTCCTAGTTGATGATTACACTAGATTTACTTGGGTCTCCTTTCTAGCTCATAAGAATAACACTTTTTATGCTTTTAAAAGTTTTGTAGTAAGAGTTTAAATCAAAAAGGTTACTTCCTTTCTTATACAAGAAGCAACCATGGAAAGGAATTTCAAAATAATTCTTTTGAAACTTATTGCCCAGAGAATGAGATTTCTCATAATTTTTCTACTCCTAAAACACCACAACAGAATAGTGTTCTAGAGAGGAAAAATATAACATTAGTAGATATGGCTAAAACTATGCTCAATGAATATTCTTTGCCTAATTACTTTTAGGCAAAAACATCAATACTTTTTGTTATATTGCTAATCGTGTTTTCAAAATATCCATTCTCAATAAAACTTCCTATTGGGCTTTAGAATGGTAGAAAACCTAAGATTTTGTACCTAAGAGTTTTGGATGCAAATACTACATTTTAAATACCAAGGACAACCTTGGAAATTTTGATTCTAAAATAAATTAAGGTATTTTCTAGGTTATTCCACCTCTTGTAAGGCCTATAGAGTTTTTAATAAAAGTACTATGGTTGTTAAAGTGTCTATGAATATTTTGTTTAATGAATCTGCTAAACTTGATCTTGGGAAAGGTTCTCTCGTTGACAGTCTTGTAGGTGACTTAGAGAAAGTAGAGCTAGATTGAGCCTCAAAAGAAATGGTGGTTGACCTTAAAGCATACAAGTCATCAAATGAAGAAAAGGAATCCCAACCATAATAATTAGAAATTTCATCTCAAGATCATCCTAAGGATTGAAGATTCTCCAAACATCACCCAAAAGTTCTAATCGTTGATGAGACATCCAAGTGAGTTAGTACTAGATCTCACCTTCATGCATTAGATAATAATCTTGTATTTGTTTCTCAATTTGAGCCAAAATCAGTTGATGAAGTTATTGTTGATGAAAGTTAGTGATTTCTATGTAAGAGAAACTCAACCAATTTGAGAGAAACAAAGTATAGGAACTAGTTTATAGTCCTAAGGAACACCCTATTATAGGTTGCAAGTGGGTGTTTATGAACAAGTTAGATGAGCAAGGTTTCATCACTAGGAACAAAGCTAGATTGGTTACAAAGGGGTACAACCAAGAAGAAGACATTGATTATGATGAAACTAATGCCCCGTAGCAAGATCAAAGGTCATTAGGATTCTCATAGAATATGTTTGTCACTTGAATTTTAAACTTTTCCAAATGGATGTTAAAAGTGCATTTTCAAATTGTCTTATTGAGGAGGAAGTTTATGTTAAACAACCTTTTGGTTTTGAGTCTCATATTTTTCCAAATCATGTTTTCAAATTAACTAAAGCCTTATATGGTTTGAAATAAGCTTCAAGAGCTTGGTATGAAAGGCTTAGTTCATTTCTTTTACTAAATGATTTTGAAAAAATGAAGGTTGACACAACTTTATTTGTAAAAAGACATAATAAATATACACTCATTATGCAAATATATATTGATTACATTATATTTGGTGCTACTAATGAATCTCTTTGTGAAGATTTTGTTAAATGTATGATTAGGGAATTTGAGATGAGCATGGTGGGAGAGCTTAAGTTCTTCTTTGGTCTGCAAATTAAGAAAACCAAATAGGGCATCTTCATCAACCAATACATGTACCCAAAAGTTCTACTTAAGAGATTTGGCATGGAGGGACGCAAAGTAGCTAAGACATCAATGAGTGCAACCATCAAGCTCGATAAAGAAGAATCAAGTAAGCCAATTGATGAAAGGAGGTATAGAGGTATGGTTGGTTCTCTCCTCTATCTCATTGCTTTTAGACTTGACATCATGTTTAGTGTATTCATCTATCCTAGGTTTCTATCATGCCATAAGGAACTTCATTCTTAAATATTTACATGGCACATTGCAATTAGGTTTATGGTATCCTAGGAATTCAACTTTTAGTCTTTTAGGGTATTCAAATGAAGATTATATTAATAGTTTTTTAGATAGAAAGAGCATTTTTGAAACTCACCAATTTATAGGAGAATGCTTAGTTTCTTGATTTTGTAAGAAGTAAGTTCCAATTGCCTTATCCACCATCGAAGTGGAATATATGGTAGCAGGTTCTTGCTGTACCTAAGTCCTTTAGGTGAAATAATAACTCAAGGATTATGGCAAAGATGTTGATCACATTCCCATCAAATGTTACAATAAAAGTGCAATAAATCTTTCAAAGAATCCCATCTAACCTCTAGGAGCAAACTCAAGGCATCATTTACTTAAAGATCATGTACAAAATGGTAATGTGGTGTTAATCATCAACTTATGGATATTTTCATTAAACCCCTTAATGAAGAAAGGATGAACTTCATTAAGAAGGAGCAAGGGATGCTTGATGCAAGCTCCCTAGGGTGAAAATTAGATCTCACTCTTTTTCCTTATTTTGTTTGTCATTATGAATGATTAGATAGTATGTTTGATATTTATGGATGTTGATTATTTTGGATGTGTTAATTCTTTAAGCAATTGAGCAATTTTATGCCAATTTGTTGGAATTACTCATCATTACATCTAATGGATCACAATTAGGAAGGTCAACTCTTATTCTTTCTTTGTTTTTTTTTTCCCTTGTAATTCATAGTCACTATGATCAAATCGCAATCGCTTTTTATAGGCACTCATCATTTTTCAATAAAACTTTAAATTTGTAGTTGTTATTTTTATTTGCCATTGTGAATTTTTTTAAAATTCAAGTTCTTTGATCGTTAACTCCTTCATTTTCTAAGAAATTCTTAACCATTACTCATAATTTTTATAATTAGCGATTACAACCCAAGGTTTGTAGTCGAAAATGTGAGTAACCATCATGCATTAATTGATTTTACTGTCAACCAATGCCAACCCCTCATTAAATGTAATTTTTACCATTTGTTACCATTTTATATCAGGTTTATGCCTATCTAAACCATCCTAACACCCTTTCATTCCACTTTTAACTTTTCTCTTTATCTATAACTCTTTTTCTCTCTCAAAATCTTTTAAACTCCTTCAACTTCCCTCAATGGCACCTAAGAAACTTTCAAGAGCAGAGAAAGGAAAGGGCATTACCTAACATCTGGCCTTTATGTCCTTCATTAATGAAAGGAATAACCAAAGAGGAGAAAGACTGATACAAAGCTAACTCTAACAAATTAATCCATCTCAATAAAATTCTCTCTCCCTTTCTCCTTGAGTCCCTTAGAATGAAGGATGAAATTCATGCTTTCTTATCAAACTTAAGTTGGCACAAGCTTATCTTTAGAGATAAACCTAAATATGAGGAAATTATCAAGAGTTCATGTGTACGGTCACCTTAAGCAAGAGAGCCGAATTAAAAACAAGTTCGTACAGGTTAGCTTTTTGAGCTTTTAGGGACCCATACTTTATTACCTTCGATTCAAAAGCAGGTTCATATTGGTTAGTAAGAGATGATATCCCTTTCATCATCTTTGTACTTGACATCATCTACTCTGAATTTTGGTCTAAGATATCCATTGAAACAAAATAAGGCCCAAAAACATCTTTGGCCAAATACATTCACACCCTATCAAATTAGCTTTTTCACTGTATTATCACCTTTTTAGTAAATGCTAGAGGTAATGGGAATGGAAAGGTTTCCCAAAAAAGACCCAACATTTCTGTTTTGTTTACAAAAAATGAACCCATCCAAACCAGATGATACTTTGTAAATCAATTGATTCACATGAGTACAAGGCCTAATAGCCAATTTCTTCTACCCTTTCATGTCAAAGCCATCTAGCATTTTATAGGAGCCCTTCATGTCAAAACTGTCTAGCGTTTTGTGGGAGCCCTTAATAAGGAAAATGAAAAATTCCTTATAAGAAAATTTTATTTTCCCACAACTTCATTGATTTACCCTACCCCATTAATGCCAAGGCCATACATCTAGACACTTATATATACACCTTGGGATCAATTGGGGCTAAAAGGCATGACATTAATCAAGCCTCAAAGAGGAAGGAGGCTTGTGATAGAGGAGGGTGCCTAACCCATACCATCTCCCAAGCCCAATCTAAAGCCTAAGTCCTCTACCATCTCTCCCTCCTCAATTAATAAGAAATTGGACAAAGTAATGCGGATGATCAAAAGGAGATTTCTTCTTCTTTCCCATGTCCACAATGACTTAGTAGACCTTCAAGAAAAGGTGGGTGCCACACCTTGCCACCTCCTAAACTTTGAGGATTGAAAGGATACTCCATAAAAGGAAGAAGACCAATAGGTGGAAGAAGGGGATGAACCATAGGGCGAAGGAGAGGATGAACAAATTGGAGATTCTAGTGATGATGATAGATCTCCAATTTTCTTGTTATCTTAGGCTTGCAATCTTACTATATTTATTTTCTTTAATTTATCTTTAGGCCTAAGTTTGTGATCCCACATCTTTATGTTTTCGTTTATCCATATTAATAAAATTTAAACTTTATGTTTATTATGTATGTTTTTTGAAACATGATTGCTCTTTGCTTAGATCCCTTTATACTTATCCCTATTTGATTAATTTGAAATTTACTTATCTCTCTTTTTTATCTTGAGAAAGGGGGAGAGAAATAGTGAAAAGAAATTACATGACATAATTAAGTAGGAGTATAATTTGAGGGGGAGCAATCTCAATTTACTTATTTATACTTAAATTTAAATTGGTATTTTTCTAAGTTAAATTTGTTAAACTATGTTAACCATCTCAACTTCACTCTAATGCAACTCATTTTCCTTTGCAAAATCAATCTAAGTTGTCAAAATTGAAAAGGAGGGGATTGTTGGACTAAGTTGGTCAAACTTTAGTCAAAACTCTCTTTTGATCCTAACAATGCTGATTGATATGTTCTCACATCATTTTTAAGCATTGATGTTATAGTTTTTAAGATAGGTATGCATTGGCAGTTAGATGGAAGTCTAAGTCTCAAGCTTTATGAAAGACACCCTAATTTGCAGCAAATAACTTCACATTCATGACTGCGAGATTACAAGAAGAATGGATGACTTTAGTCCATATGGGTTCATGAAAGAAATCACTACCACAACCTAAGCAAGAAAATAATGAAAACCAAACAGTGTACACTTTGCGTTAGGAATCGCTATCGTAAAATTTAAAGTTTATTGGAGGGAATCGAATCCACAACTAGAGCTTGACAAGTGTCCAAGATAACTGTTGACATATCAAAATTCATAAGGGTGAAATAGCCTTCAAGACTGCAACCTATGGAAGAAATTTCTCTTTATCAAACAGACAGATTCGAGGTGATAGCCACATCCAAGAAGAAATTCAATCGTGATTGTAACTTTTGGTTAGAAGAATAAAACGGTTATTTTTCTTGGAAGACATAACATGCCACGTGTAAAAAGGATTCTTTACCATGATTTCAATTTTTTTAGTGCAAGAAGTGAAATCGCGACCACGACTCATCAGTCACGGCTGCAAATGATTTCTGATAGGCATTTAATGCAAGATCTATCTAGTTTCCCTTAAAGATTTAGACATAGTTTTTTAGTAACGTCTCTTTGGTCGTTATGGCCTATAAGTACTCCACCAAACAAACATGAATGCGAGAGAATAGCATTAAATATAGCCAAACTCTTGTATTTTTATTTCTCAACTTTTAATTCTTTGTATGTGAGTTAATATTGTTGGGTATGAGTATTAAACACCATTGTTATTTGGTTTGAAAGTTAGCATAGCTAGAAAAACTTTTGTAATAGGTTAAGTGTTAGCCTTTGAAAAAACACTAGAGAGATTTTTGTGTGATCCTTAAAGCACAAGTTGTAAGGTTATGTGTGGGCCATAAACACAAAGTGTACAAGTTTGGTGTGAGCTTCAAAACACCATTTAGTATTAGTGAAACACCCAATTGTGAGGAATTGGCAGTCGATGTAGGATTCATTAACACCTGAACCACTATAAAATATTATGTGTTCACTTCGTCTCCTACTTCCTCTATTTTCATATTCTTAATCTTCCCTCTAAATTTATAACTTTCTTACCAATTCAACCTCTCATTCTTGGTGCTCAAAGACCAACATCCTTTATTGACAAGTTCTCTAGATATAATCAGATTCTCATGGCTATCACGAAAAAGGTAAAGACGACATTTATAACAAAATAAGGGGCCTACTACTTTAAGGTAATGCCATTCAAATTAAATAACATAAGTGCAACGTATTAGTGAATGACAACTACCTTATTGCATGACTTGATCCATAAAAAGGTAAAAGTTATATAAATGACATGATGGTGAAGTCAAAAACAAGTGAAGCACATTTTGAAGCTTTAAAAAAAAATTCTTAAAAAGGGTTGATGAGTATAACTTGAGGTTGAATCTAAAGAAGTGTGGTTAAAGCCACCTCTAATAAGTTATTAGAGCACGTGGTTAGTGAAAATGGGATTAAAATGGACCTGGATAAAGTAAAAGCAATTTGGGATATCCTAAGATATTAAAGGAGATTTAAGGTTATATAGGGTACTTGTAGTACATTAGATAGTTCATAGTGAGACTCACTCTAATTTCTGAACGGATCTTTAAGTTGTTAACGAAGGACTAGCTAGTAAAGTTGAATGAATAATGTCAAAGGCCTTCAAGAAAATAAAAGATATTTGACTAACCCTTCAGCGTTAAAGCCACCAAAGCTGAGAAAACCATTGATTTTATATCTTACAGTAGAAGACAGCTTCGTTGGTGCAATGTTAACTAATAAAGATAGGAAAAGAAGTAAATACACAGTATACTATCTTAGCAAGAAGTTGTTGTTTTATAAGGAGAAGCATAATAAGGTGGAAAAGACTTGTTTAGTACTAGTTTAGGAGGTAAAGAAACTAAGGCACTATTTTCAATCATATTTCGTGAAAATGGTTTCAAAGCTTATTTTGATTAAGTACTTACATGAGGCCCCTTCATTGACTGGAAGGTTGGTAAAGGGGTTGATTTTTTTTACTGAATTTGATATTAAGTGTGCAACTAGTCAAAGGACGAATGGTCTCATAATATTTGGCTTAGCAACCTTTTAGAGGAAGGAATCTAAACTTCTCCAATTCCCAAACGGAGGACTAGGGGTGATTAAGCCTCAAAGATGGAGAGTATATTTTGATGGAGCTATAAATAAGAAAGGTTAGGTTTATGAGTAATTCTAATATTACCAAAAAGATATCTTTTCCCTATAGCTAAGGTGTATGAGTAATTTTAATATTACCAAAAAGATATCTTTTCCCTATAGCTAAGAAATCAAACTATAAAGTCACTAATAACATGGTCGCTTGTGAAGCATGCATACTCGATTTTGAGCTCTTAAGGCAAATAAGAACAAAGACAATAGAGGTGGTTAGGGACTTATTGTTGGTTGTTTCATATAATGGATGAATAGGAATTAAAGGAAAAACGTTTAAGCCCATATTTAGAACATATAAAGAGGTTGGTGCAGAGTTTTTAGAGAGTCGCATTTCATCATCTGCTAAGAGAAGAAAATGCAATGGTCGATGTTTAGTCATTTTAGTCTCTGTCTGGGATGGACTGAAGGCAATGCCTATGAATCTTTTTATCATGCTTCGATATGAGGTGTCATGTTATGAGGATATAAGTGTAATGCATAAGTCATTGGAGAACCACCCTTGGTATTTTGATATAGAAAAATATTTGGAATGTGTAAATACCCTAAGGAGGTCACGAAAATGGATAAAGATGTGATATAAAGGTTGTCTTCACAATTCCCAATTTATGATATGGTAATGTATAAGAGAATGCTCGATGGAGTTCATTTGTGATGCTTGATAGATGAAGAGGTTGGTAGAATCATGAAAGAGATGGATAAAAGAGTCTGTGGTCCTAACATAAATAGGAAGATATTGGCAAAGAAAATTCTGAGGTTAGGGCATTTTAGACTACTGTGTAACATGATTGTATTTAGAAAGCCTAAAATTATCACAAATGTCAATTCCATAGTAGCCTCAGTCATTTGCTACCAACTGAGTTATAAAATTTGACCTCACCTTGGTCATTTACAACATGAGACATCGATGTGATTAGAGAAATCAGGTCAGCTTCAATGAGGGGGGCATAAGTATATTGTATAGGCAATGGATTACTTCTTGAAGTGGGTAAAGAATCCTTTGGTAAGCTAGGGGCAAAGTAGATGGCATGATTCATTAAAAATAACATCATTTTTCCATTATAGAGTGTTATATCATGTTGTTATGGATAATAGTGTCCATTTTCACATAGAGGTTAAGGATGTATTGGGAAGGTATGAGGTGGCACACCATAAGTCATCACCTTATAGGCCACATGCCAATGGAGCAATAGAGGTGACAAATAAGAATATTAAAAACATCTTACCTAAGATTGTCAAAATGTACAAAGACTAGTCGGAGAAGTTACTTTTTGCCTTATGGGGTTATCGACCTATCATAAGAGCATCATCTAGAATGACACTATACTCTTTAGTGTATGGGATGGAGGCAGTGTTACCAATTAAGCTGGAAGTACAGTTTTTATGGCTACTAGTTGAGTCTGACATTCCTGAGTACCAATGAATGAGGAGTAGACTTGAGCAATTAGCTCTGTTTTATTAGCCGATAAGAGATTGAAGGCCCTGTATCACATCTAATTGTATCGAGCCAGAATGGCCCATGCATTTAACAAGAAAATCAAGCCAACCATAATAAGGTTGGTCATTTGGTATTGAAGGTAGTCCAACTACAAACTCAGGATCTTCAAGGAAAGTTTAGGTGTAATTGGGAAGGCCCTTGAAACAAATATACTCTAGTGGTGCAATGAAACTATCAGATATGATAGGAACAAATTCAACAAGCTAATGAACTTGGACGAGTTGAAAAAGTATTTTGCGTGAGATATGAGAAAAGTATAATAGCTCACTAAGTCAAAAACTCAAAGGGCAACTTAAATAAAAGTCAAGGCATAAAGAAAAAGAAAAAAATAGTAAGAGAAAAAGAAAAAGAAAAGCTCGCTAAGTCAAAAACTTGAAAATGCGACTTAGGCAAAAATTAGAACATAAAATGAATAAATAAATACAAGCAAAAGTCGAAAGAGTGTGACCTATCGTTAGGAGACCATTGATAGGAAACTAGGTGACGATGGAAAAGATAAGGATGAATGAGCAAAGAGTCAGCAAGATGAAGGTACTAAGCAAGAGAATTGGACGATCTAATGTGCCAATATTAAAAGCAAAAATTATGTACTTAATTAATGTGTGTTGTGCAAAATGTAAATGATTCATGTTATTCACAATATCATATGGAAGTACATTTTCATAACTAAAATGAATTAGTCATACATGTTTTTGAACTAGAAGTAAGTATAAAATAGTATTTATTGAATATTATCATTCACTATTTAATGATGTGATGCCTATAGCTCTAAAGGTCACATAATCACACCATGCAGTCCACATCATCCTCAAATAGAAAGTCTCAATCAGTGTAGAAGTCATAAATGCGGTGGATGATCCATGCATCTTCAACTTTATCTAAGAAATGCTTAGTTAAAGGGCCCTCAATAGATAAAAGGAGGAACTATACCTTGAATTGAGGAGCACTAAACTAGTGATGCACACGAACTGGATCATAAAATGTGTCTAAAGCTAAAGAAGGATAGATGAAATAGCCTCTATAAGTCCTGAGGGTATCACATTATAAGTTACACCATGAACAACTCCAATAGATGTGGGTGATAACAATATAGGACATCCACTCATCCTACTCAACCCAGTATCAACTAGTCATGTTAGATGATGGTTCAAATGATGTTGTGAGTAGTAAAGCCTTGCATCCATGGTAGGGGTAGCCAATAGTCCCAACCTCTCCTGCAACCATATTTGAAAAAAGAAGAAAATAAAGAAAAATAAAAATATATGCTCATTAGTTTGAAAACCCAAAAGGGCAGCCTATGCAATAATGAGCTGCCTGTTAGATTGAAAACCCGTAAGGGCTATCCAGGCAAAAGTTAGGTCAATAAAAAGAAAGAAAAAAAAAAGAAGAAGAGAAAAACACATAAACACAAAAGAAAAGGTATTGTAAAAGGAACTCTTGCCTAAAGCAACAACGGGCTCCTCATAAAAGAATCATTATCACTAAGAGCCACTCTATTGAGTCTTACGATGGTCTCACCTAAGATCGTCAGCACAGAGGTCCTTCCTGACTCAACTTCCTCCAAGAGAGGTAAGATTTGTAGATCGATCTCTCTATCATCCCTCTATAATAAATACTCTCTCATCAGAATGGTTGCTGCAATATGGGCCTAAGCTGCTTGAATGTGGCCCCTGAAAGGAAAAAGGGTGATGACAGGGGCCATGAGGATTTTATCCTCGCCTAATTTGTACCTAGGTACCTCTTTATACTAAACATCAAATAACTTTATCATCTTCTGAGCATATGGGTAAAATTCTACCTGTAGCTGTGACACAATTGTAGAGAATGACGCTAAATTTCTCCAGCAATGGGCATATCTCCAAATCTTCAAAGTGAAATGTATAGGTAGTAGGGTTTTTATTACTCGTTGGTTGCCACAAAAAGTAAATGTCTGGGCGGATAGGAGAAAGGTAGCGAAGAGTTGAGAGGCTTGCTTATGGTCGATCATACCAAATTTAGGGTGAAAGAGACCTTAGAAATGTTCTTGACATGGTTTGAGGAGTTAAAAATAATGGGTGTGTAAAGCAAATTTGGAGTGGGTAGTTATAGAAGAAGAGAAGGCTGATAGGTTTCTACAACCCTTAATTAGTTCGTATAGCCTCTAGCTAGGGCTATACTGTAACATCTCTATCCCTATTCATTCGCATTATCACATGAATATATTCATTGCACAAATGATATGAAATCACATATGAGCATATGCTATGAAATCTCACATGAACATATGCACAATATAAATAATCATTTAGATAAGTGAATTGTAAAAACACGACAATGACAATTGCACCGTTGCATTTGGGATGTTTGAACATATATGCAGTGTTTGCATAGTTATATGACAAATTATTTCATATTTTGTGCTTATTATGGCATCATAAATAATAGTGTTTGAGAGCTCATCTAAAAGTATAAGGAGCATCTAGGAATTAGGAAATGGAAGGAAGTGCTTAAGGAGTGAAAAAGAGGGACTAAAAGAGGAAAAGTGACCTTCCAACCAATGGAAATGAAACACCATGATTTTATATTATTATAATAAGTTTATATCTGCTAATTAGGGTCAGAATTGAGGGGTAAACCGTGGAATACACTAGAAACAAAGAGAGAGCAAAGGAA
>CATIWR010149814.1:0-11941 GCA_949677035.1 Omphalea diandra
GACTAGTTTATAACGGCTAGTTCATAACAGCTAGTTCATAACGGCTAGTTTTATAATGGCTAGTTCATAACGGCTAGTTTTCAATAGTGCTTTAGGAAAATATAGTTGTTGTGTTTCTTTAGCCAGCATAAGTCGCGGTCGCTAATTCATTTGTGTAGACCGCGATTCTAACCGAGAATCAGTTTGTCAAAATTTGCAATTTTTACTTCTCAAATCACGGTCGCTACCAACATGTAGCCTTCGTGATTTTTGACTTTCAACGGCTTCCTAGGACATTTGTCAAGCTCTGATTGTGGACATCTTTCCATTGTGAAGCTTTTTGTAATTTGTGGTCTCAACTCTGACGCGACACAGACCGCGAATTCGTCTGTCTTTTTGGTTTGCTTCGTTTTGCTTGTTCGCGGCCGAGAATGACTCCGCGATTTAGCCTGTCTGATTTTTGGCAAGTATTCTCAAGACTCGCGGTCGCGAATCCTTGATTGTTGTTGCGAGACACTTTGGAGTTAAAAAGATTTTCTTCCAACTAAACTAGAGAGACTTATTTTTCTATAAAATCAACACTTGAATAAAAACATTAGTAATGATCAATCTTCTTTGTCAAGATCAAAAGAGGCTCTAGACTTAGGATTAACCATCCTAGTCCAACACAAACTCTTTTTCCAAAAGCCTTGGATCAAAAGATTGATGTACCTGCAAGATTTTACACACTAACGTGGATAAAAGTTAGCTTTTAGATATATTTGTAATCATCAAAATAAGCTTGGTTCATTAACCTCCCAAGTTAGGCTTAACATTCTCCCCTTTTTATTGATGACAAACAATCTATCAAGGATAATCAATCTTGCAAGAAGTGAAAAAAATGTACATCATATAAACCTGAAGTATTAACAACTATCAAGTAATGTGATTCAATTTCAAGTGCATTAGTTATAATAGATCATGTTACTCCCCTTTGATTCAAAATTTTATGTATTGTTAGAATAAGTTATACATACCAAGTTCTTTTCAAAAACAAATTCACACATATATCTACTACCCTTAAAAAAAAATCAATTCATATGCATTACATTTTCCTTGGCCTACTGCTTTTTCATACCTTCTCCCCCTAACTCATTTACTTATACTTTTGCTTTCCTTGGTATTTCTTCCCCTTTGTCATTATAAAAAAGCAATACACAAGTATGATGACGACAACAACAACAAGGGAAATGAAATCTCAAATAAAAGTATAAGCAAATAGAGAAAATATTTATAGCATTAAATAAATGTCGCCCCTTATATCACCATTTTTTTAAAAAACAAAGATAAAAAAATTAAACAAAGGTAAAATATGCAACATGAGATAAAAGAGATGATTGGAGGTGAGGGTCCTAGGAATCATTCTAAGGTTTTTCTTTGGGCTCTGTTGTTGCATCTGACTCTGTTGGAGTAGTTGGAGTTCCAAGTTGTGAATTTAAGCCTTTCATTATCCAATCTGAGGTATGGTTGACATCCTTCATATCCCTTTGAAGTTTTTGCACCTTTTGGTGAAAAGAGATAGTGGAGGACTCAACTCGTTGAATAACACTAGAGATGGTTACCAATTGATTAAGGACCTTTTGCTCAAAGTATGAGAGAGAAATAGTATTAACAGCAACACTAGTTCCAGTTTCTTCCACAGTACAATCCCTGCTCTTATGGCTTCCTCAACATCCTCATCTTCTTATTATGGTTCAAACATTTCTCTATCTTCTGGTATTCTACTTATTAGGCCAGAGTTGAGGCTTTGAAGGATCTCCATGTTCAACAATATCTTTTCTCAAATGAATTCATTATGTGGCAGTTTCTCCAATGCAATGTTATTTTCCTCAAGTTCTTATTCTCTTAAGGCAATAGCTTTTACATACTTGGCAATCCTGGTTATGTAATTCTCCATCACAAACTCATTTCCTTTGTCCATTTGACCATCTATCCTTTGCATTAAGAATAGGGGTGTGTTGATCCTTTACTTATTCTTTTTACACTAGAGATAGAATAGGTATGTGATGGTGCAATTACCATTGGATTGTGCTCATCATTGATATTCCAAGTTGTGAATCGGTGAGCTATTCTTAAGGCTTAGCTTTTTATCTTTGATTCCTTGTTGTTATTGTTGTTGTAGTTGCTCTTCCCATCTATGATGGACTTCCAAAATTGATTTACATCCACTTTGAAAGTGAGAGGATGCTTTATTATTCTAGCAATGATGGCATCAAAGCATTTCACCAATTCATTTGGCCTTAGGGTGTATTTTTTCTTGAAAAGTTTAAAGTTGATTTTACCTTCTTATGCAAATGCAAGGCAATCACTTCTTAGAACTTCTAAGGTGGTAGGAAATTCTATTATGAGCTCCAGATAGGAAGGCTCTTTAATATGACAAAAAAGTTCCCACCCTATCCTTGTCGTAAGTTCTTCCACTTGTTCTGCCAAGCCATATCTTTATAAATCACCCCATTCAAAAAATTTACCTCCCTCAAGATGTCTTTTAAGGAGTTTGGGGGCCAATTCCTTCCCTTTCTTTGTTTTTGGGTGGAATTTTTAGAGAATAGGAAAGGTATGCTCTATTTCTATCTCCTTTCCCTTTTCCCTTTGATTTCAAGATATATTTGAATTTCTTTAAGGATTAAGGTGCTAAGGATAGTTCAGATGTCCTTTTCTTTTATTGTGAGAGCATTGAGCTAAGTTTTCCTTAGTTTTTGAGCTTGAGTAGGAGGGTTAAGGATTTTTCCTAGCCGGTTGCTTGTATCACTTGGTTGATTCAGCATTGGGTGCCATTTGGTTTGGCATTTAATGATTGATGCAAGTAAAAAGTAAAGTAAATAGTAGTAAATGCAGAGAGAGGGAGAGGGAGAGAGAGAGAGAGAGACAAAACATAATGAAAGCTAAAGTAAAATAACTTTAGGGTTTAGGGGGTTTATATAGGAGTTTGAAGAGTTCCCTATTTCTTTTAAAAAATATGACCATTGGGAGTGTTCAACAATTGTTGTAATTAAACAACAACAGTTAGACATAACCATTAGCTTGCTCAAGCAAGTGTTCTTTATTCAACAATGGTGGTTACTTGCAACGTCCATTAGGTAAAGAATAACGATCATTGGAAATTCACAACGATCGTGGGGACATACAAAAGCTAAAATGTGGAACTCATTAATAACACAATGGTAATTGGTGAATTTGCAATGACTATTGGCCATGTTTTACTTGATAAAACTAAGTTTAAAACAAAATTTTCAAATAAGTAAACATTTTGAAAACTTAATTGATGTAAATTATTAATAAAACTCAATGATATAGACATGAATTCAATTAATATAGGGATTTTTTATCAAGATAATACCCAATTAAAATCTTTAGCTTATAGAGTCTAAAGACTTTAATGGTAATCATTTCAAGCAAAAGTTAATTAATATATCAATCATCAATCAATAAACAATTAAGCATGAATCATCAAGAGTGAAAGAGAAGAACCTATTGATGTTAACTCAATGTACTTCCATCAATCATTTCAAGTTCTCTTTTGATGAATTGCATCCTTTCATCACAAGGGAATTAGTGAAAATATCTGCCAATTGATGGTTAGTATCAACCAAATCCATTACATATCACCATTATTGACATGATCCCTAAGAAAGTGATGTCTTATATCTATATGCTTACTCTTAAAATGCTGAATGGGATTCCTAGATAAGTTGATGACACTAGTGTTATCACATTTAATGGCCACTTGATTTACAATAACCTTGTAATCGAGAAGTTGTTGCTTCATCCATAGGATTTCAGCACAACAAATACTTGTTGCCACATACTCAGCTTCAATAGTAGACAAAGCAATTGAATTTTACTTTTTGCTACTCTAAGATATTAAGCATTCACCAAGTAATTGACATGTGCCTAAAGTGCTTTTTCTATCTAGGATACATCCTACAAAATCAACATTTGAAAATGCATTTAACTCAAATGAAGATCTCCTAGGATACCATAGTTCTAAGTTGGTAGTACAAATAAGGTATTTGAGTGTGTGTTTTACAGCCTATAAATGAGACTTTTTTTATATTAGACTAATATCTAGCATATAAACACACAATGAACATAATGCCTGGCCTAGATGTTGTTAGATAGAGAAGACTACCAATCATACCTTTATACAACTTTTGATCCACAACCTTACCATGTTCATTTATGCTTAGCTTGATGTTGATGCTCATTAGGGTTTTACATGGTTTGTTATTCTCCATGCCAAATCTTTTTATTGGCTCCTTTGTGTATTTTGCTTGGTAGATAAAGATTCCTTCTTTCCCTTATTTGATTTGTAATCCGAGAAAGAACTTGAGTTCTTCCATCATACTCATCTCAAATTCAATTTTAATTACTTTGGAAAAATCTTCACACAAGCAAATATTAGTTGCACCGAAAAAGATATCATCTATATATATTTGTACAAGGAATAAGTCTTTATTATTCTCTTTAGAGAAGAGTGTTGTGTTAACCAATCCTTTGGAAAACCTTTTCTTTATAAGAAAGTTGCTCAACCTTTCATACCAAGCTCTTGGAGCTTGCTTCAAGCCATAAAAGGCTTTGGTGAGCTTGTACACATGGTTAGGAAAGCAATGACTTTCAAAACCAAGGGGTTGTTCAACATATACTTCTTCATCAATGTAGTCATTAAGGAAAGCACTTTTGACATCCATTTGATATAATTTAAAACTCATTTGAGATGCAAATGCAAGTAAAATCCTAATGGCTTCCAACCTCGCTACTAGAGCAAAGGTTTCATCAAACTCAATTCCCTCTTCTTGGTTATATAGCCTTTGGCTATTAACTGAGCCTTATTTCTAACTATGTTTCCATACTCATCAAGCTTTTTCCTAAAGACCCATTTGGTTCCAATAATGAAATGTTTTTGAGGTCTAAGAACTAAGGTCCCTACTTCGTTCCTTTCAAACTAATTGAGTTCATCTTGCATAGCAAGTACCTATTGTTCATCTTTTATGACATCATCTATGTTCTTAGGCTCAATAAGGGAAACAAGAGCAAGATTAGTGAATGCATTTCTAAATGATGATCAAGTAATTACCCGACTTAAAAGATCACTAATGATGAGATCTCTTAGATGATCTTTCTTAAAGATCCAGTCCCTTTCCAGTTGAGTTTGCTCTTCATTTGGAGTAAGAAGACATTTATTTGAATTTTTTTCACTTCTCATTTCCTATGGCTTATCCATATTCTTCCTTTTTTTTTCTTTCTAATATTCAGCTCATTCATGGGACCTACAAGATTGTCAACATTTTTTTTATTCTTAAAGAAGTGGGGTCAGATTCATCAAAAATAACATGCATAGACTCCTCAACAACAAGTGTTCTCTTGTTAAAGACACTATACCCTTTGATGGTAGTAGAGTATCCATCGAATTTGGAGTCAAATTTGCTAAGGTTGTTTTTAGTGTTTATAACAAAATACTTGCAAACAAAGACTCTAAAATATGCAATTTTGGGCTTTCTATTGTTCCATAACTCATAGGGAGTTTTCTTCAACAAGGGCCTAACCAATACTCTATTTAAGATATAATAAGAAATATTTGCAGCTTCAGCCTAGAAATACTTAGAATGGTTAATCCTAAGTCTAGAACCTCTTTTGATATTGACAAAGTAGATTGATGATCACTAATATTTCAAATAAGTGTTGATTTTGCAGGAATAAATAAATCTTTCAAGAAGAAATGAAAGGAGTTGATAAACTCCAAAGTGACATGTAAATCGCAACTGCAATCTAGGATTCGCGACCGCGACTCATGTTAAGGCATGCTAAAATTCAAGCAGGCAAAATCACGGAGCCATTCTCGGCCGCGACCTATGGAAAAGAAGAAGCCAAAATGTGACAGAAGAATTCACGGTGAAAGTCACGCCTTAGTCGTGACCGCGAATTTCAAAGTAACTCACGAGGGAAGCAAGTCCATAATCATAGCTTGACAAGTGTCACAGAAGACTGTTGGAAGTCAAATTTCACGGAGGCATATTGTTGGTAGCGACTGCAAATCTTGAGGAAGAAAGATGACCACTTTGATAGATGAATTTGCGTCCTGTGTCGCAGCCTGTACAAGAAAACTCGCAACCATGACTTTTGAAAGTAGGTAAAAGACAACAACTATATTTTCCTGGTGAACTAATAAGAAGCCGTCATGTGGACTAGCTGTTAGACACAAACGGGATTTCCCTTGAAGAATTTGGATTTAGCTACCGCGAAATGGTAGTAGCGACCGCGATTTCATCCTGACAAGCATTTAATGCAAAATCTGTCAGGCATGTCTTAAAGATTTGATGAGCTATGATATGCAACGTCTCTTTGGTGAAGTTTGGCTATAAATACACCACCAAACAGCCATGAATAATGTTACTAAGGAATTTATTACAAGTGATTAAAGCTCTCAATCTTTGCTACTCATTTTCTTCATTTTCTTTATGAAATTGTAATTGTTAGGTGTGAGCATTAAACACCAAGTTGTGAGGTTATTGTGTTAGCCTGTAAAAACACTTCAAAAAAGGTTTAAGTGTGAGCCTAGTGAAACACTTAAGTGAGGTTTCATGTTAGCCTAAAAATACATTATTGTAAGGTTATGTGTTAGCCATCAAAACACAAGTTGTATAAGTTGGGTGTGAGCTTGAAAACACCATTGAGATAGTGAAATACCTAATTGATTAATTGGGGAGTGGACGTAGGGTCAATTATACCCGAACCACTATAAATTGATTGTTTCTCTTCTACTCTTTCTTCTCCCTTTATCTTTGTTCTTGAAATTTTTATTCACCAATTCAGCCCCCCTTCTTGGTGCCTAGGGATAACAAGTTGAATAATAATTGAATAGATATCAATTTTTTTTAAAAAAATATAAATTTAAGATAAGATAATCATATATTTTACAACAAATTATCATATAATTTGATTTTAAATATTTTCAAACTTATTAATTATATCTTTATCGATAGAAAAGGATTGTGATAATGAATGAATATTATCAAAATAATAAACTTTTTTTATCACTTAATCTGTTAAGTAAAAATTTTATACTTATCAAGTAAAGTGATTTTTTGAAATTAAATGTTTAATAAAAAAATATTATAAAAAACACTTCAAATGTTAAGAACTAAAACTATTATCAAGCAATCTTAAAAAAATAAGTACTAAATATTTTAATTTTAAGTACTTAATATAGTTGTCAAACACCCCCTTAGTCTTAATACAAGTATTAGGGACGATATAATTATTTAGAAAATTTGAGATATAATTCTAAATAAAAAAGGGGATGAATTTATCCCAATCCAACATGGAAAGAAGTTATTGAATAGTACATAAAATAAAGAGATGAGTTACAAAAACTAAACGTTAAAGTGCTAAAAAAAATTTAGGATTGCTGCCAAATAAAAGTGTAATATCTTCAAATAATAAAAGAGATTGAACTCATTAATACACTAATAAATTAATTGCTTAAAGGATCTCTTTGCAAGGCTTCTATAGATATGAATCTATTTTATTTTTATTTATTTTATTTAAATTATTAATTCTTTCAATTGAATGAATATGTATTTAGATTAATTCATTTTTTTATCTTAATCAATTTGTTTGATTAATTACAATTTAGATCCCTTTTCATAAATCTAAAATCAAATATATCTATATTAATTTTTTTTTATTCGAATATCCACATTAGTGTTATGTCAGTGCCAAACCTATTAAAAATCATGTTGAAGTACTATTGACAAAAAAAAGTTGGTATATTTCAAAATTTTTTAAAAAAGAATATCATTAATTTGATATAAAGGTGAAAGTTCTAAATTTTTCAAATAATTTTGCCTTTTTAATATCATTAAATCGAATAACAGCTCATTTATAATTTTTATTTTTTTATGAATCAATTATATGCTTTAAATTTAGTTAATTTCATTTTGTTAAACTAGGATGGTTAATCCTAAGTCTAGAACCTCTTTTGATATTGACAAACAAGATTGATCATTACTAATGTTTTTATTAAGTGTTTATTTTGTAGAAAAATAAGTCTTTTAAGTTAAGTTGGAAGAAATTCTCTCTAACTCCAAAGTGACTCGCGACCGCAATCAAGGATTCGCGACCGCGACTCTTGAGAAGACTTGCCAAAAATTAGAAGGCTAAATCGCGGAGTCATTCTCGGCAGCGAACAAGCAAAATGAAGCAAATAAAAAATGACAGACGAATTCACGGTCTGTGTCGCGACCACAAATTACAAAAAGCTTCAAAAGGGAAAGAAGTCCACAATCAGAGCTTGACAAGTATCCTAAGAAGCCGTTGAAAGTCAAAAATTGTGAAGGCTACACGTTGGTAGCAACCGCATTTTGAGAAGTGAAAGTTGTACAATTTCACAAGTTGTTTCGCAGTCAGGATGGCGGTCTGTACAATGAAAATCGCAACCGCGACTTATGCTGGCTGAAGAAACACAATGACTATATTTTCCTGAAGCACTAACAAAAAGTTGCCACGTGAACTAGCCGTTAGACACAAAGCCGCAACTTTTGACTTTCGTAAGGAAAATTGAAAATCACTAATGAGAAGCTGACATATGGACTAGCCGTTAGTCTCTTTGGTGGAATTTGGATATAAACACTCCACCAAACATTAATCAATGACAAGGTTAAGAAATTCATTATCAAAAGAAAAATCTCTCAATCTTTCCTACTCATTTCTTTCAATTTTTTTTATAAGATTGTCAATTGTTGGGTGTGAGCGTTAAACACTATATTGTAAGGTTGTTGTGTGAGCCTGTTAAACACATCAAGATAGGTTTTAGTGTGAGCCTTGAAAACACTTGTAAAAGGTTTTTGTGTGAGCCTGTAAAACACAAGTTGTAAGGTTTGGTGTGAGCCTAAACACTAAGTTGAATGTGAGCTTCTAAAATACTAGTGATTGAGTGAAATACTCAATTGGTGAATTGAGGAGTGGACATATGGTTGGTTAATACCCGAACCACTATAAATCGTTTGTCTCAATCTTCTCATTTTTCCTCCTCACTTTTTGTTTTTAGAAATTTTTATATACCAATTCAACCCCCCTTCTTGGTGCCAAAGGCCAACACATTTGTTTTTAATGATTAAATTCTTACACTTTGTAATTATTTTTGCTAAAAAAGATATAAAAATGTTTTAGCATTCATTATAATCTTTTATTTATATTTCGTTATAGTTTATATATTTCATTAATTTTATTAGTGATTATGATTTTTTATTTTTCATATATTCAATTTCATATTCTTAAAATGATTTAAATTACTTTTATATAAAATAAAATTAGTATAAAAATTAATTAATATCATATTCTCAAAATTCAGATGAAAATTGTTCATTAATTAATATTTACTAAATAATGCATGTTACCACATTGTTAATAAGAGGTGTCAAAATGGGTTAGCGAGCCACGTTTGTGTTTGTTTTGTGTCAATCCACTCAGGTGACAGGATTGGGGTTGATACAAACACGATCTGTTTATTAATTATGTTAAGATATCTCAACCATAATATGACACAAAATTTAAATAGGTTAAACGAATACAATATACGTAACGGTTTACTTAATAGTGTTATATGTGGGTCACAAAACCTGACATGACCCGTTTAACTTGTAAAAATTTATTATCTAAAAATATTATATTTTTACTCAAATCAATTGAAATATTATCTATAATCATATATTTTTCAAGGTTCAAAATAAATATCAATAAAACAATCTAAATAAAAATTAATACAACACCAAAGTTCAAATATTCTAATAAATAAATATAAATACACAAAAGTTTCAAATAAATATCACGTAAATTTTTCTCAAATAAATATACACATAAGAAATATTTACATATTTTATACAAATGACTAATTTAACCTTGATATTACATATAAATTATGCAGATTATAAATGAATTATATCAAATTGACATGATATGTAAAATTAAATGGATTATAATGAGTTTGTGTGTCAACCTGTTACATGGTTCGTTTCAAGTCGTATCATGAATGGATCAACCAGTTTATGATATAAACCTACTAAATCTCAGTTCTAATCCGTTAATTTTATGTGATTATCCATGTTGGCATCGTTAAGATTATTATAGCTATTAAATTTGTTGAAGCAAATTATAAATAATATGATATTATTTTATATATATATATATATATATATATATATATCGGTTAGTACATTTTTTGTTTTTAATACTTTGTTCAACTAATTTCAAAATCTAACTCAATTTAATTTGTTCAACTAATTTCAAAATCTAACTCAATTTAAAATTCATGTTAATATATTTTATCACAAATAGTTTTATAATTGATATTTGTATTATAATTAAAATTAATTTGTGAATCATTTTAATTAAATACTATCTAAAGAATAATAAAAATAATTAATTAAATTATGCTCATTTGTATATAAATTTTTATGAGACATAATATGAATTTTAAAGGATAAAGGATTGAATTGTATATTATTTGAAATTATATATACTTTTAAAAGCTCATCAACTGATTTTTAATTTGATTGAAAATTAACTTTAAACCTCATTAAATATTTTAATATACAACAATATCATTTTAATATATTGATATGTATTAATATTTAGATACACTGGAATAAAATAAGATGACCCTATAGTAATTGTATCAATTATTTAAAAAATATCTAACATATAATATGACTTCAATAATTAAGCTTAAGAATAATATGGACATGACATAAAAGAATAGGATTAATTTGATACAAAGTGAAAAGTTCAGCATTTTCATATAATTTTGTCAAATTTGATGTTAAATTTAATTGAATATTTTCTCAAAGTGAGATGATCGAAGGTAAAAATTTTCACTATAACTATTATTTATGCCTTTTTTGTCTCTAATAACAACTATTATCTATATTATTTTTATCGCTAGTAAAGACCAAAATGACTGTACAAGTCTTTTCAAAAGACATATGATATTAGATTTTTTTTTGTAGCAGTGCAATATTGCACTATGATGTGACCTTTATTGCATTATTTATGCTACAGGAGTTAAGCTACTATTTAGACTAGTAGAAGTCAATCGGCTATAACTTAGCTAGCATAACAAACTAATAGAATTGCTAATTAAGGGTCACATTACGGAGCAATGTTGCATCAGTGCAACAAAGGAAAATTAATATAAAATTCTATCCATTACTTGAAAAGATGTGCACAACTATTTTTGTCCATACTACAGACAAAATAGCCATAGATAATAATTGATATGTAAGAGTTCACATTTGAGCATCTAACTTTGAGAACATATCTAATAAAGTCTAACATTAAATTTCGGCAAAATTACATGAACATGCTCGAACTTTAAAGCTTGATAGTAAAGTAATGCAAATCGTATATTTAAGTTTTAGATATGAGCTTTTAGTTTCTCTCTTATTAGGACTAATTAGCACCAGTTTTTGAAAGACTTGAAAAATTGTGAAGTTGAACTGTACTTAAAGTAATTTTTATAATTTTCTTAAATTTCAATAAAATTCATATGTTTTGAAATCCAATAAAGATTTATACTTTCATAACTAATTTTATATCTGTAATTTTTTTAACTATTAAATATATCTTCTTTATGTATATTCATCTTAAAAATATGAAATATCTCATTTAAATTTAATTTCTTAAACATAAAATATTAATTAAACATAACTCTTTAAAATTAATTCATAATAATTAACATAATCTTAATTAAAATAATAATCGCTTTAACATAAAATTATTTTTCTATAAAATATTTATATTACATTAAAATAATCTCCTTAAACACATTAAAATACATGTAAGCATCATTAAATCATTAAAATTCATAATTATATATATATATATATATATATATATATATATATATATATATATATATATATATATA
>CATIWR010149840.1:0-22781 GCA_949677035.1 Omphalea diandra
TAAACATCAATATTTTATAATAAATATAGTGATAAAGTATTTATCACTATATATATATATATATATATATATATATATATATATATATATATATATATATATATATATATATTCAGAATATGGTTTTGCATGACTGCATAAGCAATTAATAAAAAAAAATATTAGACACAGTTTTACAAACATGTTTCTTCTGGGAATTAGTTCAAATAAGACTATTTACCTCAATCTAATAAATTTATAAAAAAAAAATATCTTTTTATAGTTTTTAAATAAATTTGAACTTAATATAAGAATAGAGAAATACACTCTCTTTATTTTCTTTTTTCTCCTAAATAATAAAAAAATTGAAATATTTTAAAACTTTTCACCTTTTTTTCTCCCTTATTTTTAAACAAAGATAAATATTTTTAAAGAATCACTTTCTCGCTCCTCAAATGTAAAGAGACAGAGAGCGACTCTTAAATTATTTTTTATTAATATTTTTTCTTTTTTCATTTATTTTTTTCTATTCACAATTTTTATATGTATAAAAATAAAATTTTAATTTTATTAATAAAAAAATTAAATAGAGAGTGATACGCACGTGAATTTTTTAGCACTGCAATGCTAACATATCGTAGCAGATTATCAATAGAAATTCATCATAGAATCACACATAAATATCTTTATTACAATAACATACATAAAGTCATATAAAAAGCAAGAGATTCTCATCAATGTCAATTGAGCGTGGACGCTAGAGAGTGGAGAGGCCCAAGATGATGCAAGTCTCTTCATATAGTATTAGATTACGCAATTATGAATTGAAATGCAGGACTTGAAAATAATAATCATATTAGTAATATTGTCAGCACTTGTCACTGATTCAAGCTCTATAAGACCTAACTTGTTAGGCTGGCTTTAAGCTAAAGGCAAAGCCAGAGGTGCTATGTATATAATATCATGGTTCAAGCCTTTAGTGTGATTACCCTTTCCTTAATGGATGCTCTGTCATTCTCATTACAATACAAAAAGATAAAGTTGGTCTGGCCACTTCCATTAATATAGCTCTAAATAGTGGTGACCCTCTTGGGTTACGCTCGATTGATATCTTTTTATTTTCTGAATGAGTCAGAGATAAGAAGAAAACAAATTATCATACTTCACATGGTATGCGATGGATAACAATAAGTCAAAATTGACATAATTGGATACATGCAAGCAGAACAAGGCTGACTTAAGTTGGCATTATGGCATAATATTAGTGAACAATTTAAAAAGTGGCAAGAGAGAATTCCAATGATGATTCAGCGATGACACAAACTAGTCTTCTTCTTCAATTTTACAGGGGTCAATTTGTTGATAAAGAGGAGAGGAGGCTTAAAAATATTAATAACGTTATGAACATGTCAAATAAGTACAGGACTGACTTATCAATTTCCACCCTTTAGCTGGCTTAAATTGCGTGTCTTTTGGAGGTTGGAGCCAATTGGGGGCAAGGCATTTTTAATAATATTTAATGACACCTAATAATAAATACTTTGTTTAATTAGTTTATAATTAAATCAAGGAGAGTGTTGGCATTATGGATAAGTTTTGAGAGTCCCCTTCCTAGAATGAATCACATTGATACATGATAATCACCCTTGTTTCTAGGTGATGTATGAATAAATAATAGTGCTTGGATTTTGAAATTTGCTATCACGTTGATATTAAGATTAAGAAATCTGTGACGAGTTATTTACTAATAATTTAATGATAAAATATTTAATTTATAATTTTTACATTAATAATCAAAGATCGCTTAATTCAGCTTAATACCTCTGCTTGTCCATCCAATTTCAACCAAAGATTATTAAAGCTCATTTTTCTTTTAATGGGTTTCATCTCTATATGAATTACATGCAACTTTTAAATCATTTTAAGTTTTGGCTGGGCTGGGCAACATTCCCCGAAAGAATGGAGCAAGCAAGCACCATAGTGATATAGCCTTATCTAGTGTGTGTTTCATCCATAATGTCTGGGGAACTCAATGCAGTGCATTGAATGAAGATGTCTATCAAATACAATGCTTTTTTAGCTCACATGGCAGGCAGGCAAGGGGTATTGAATCATGGGCTGCCTGCCTAGAACAAGCAGACCCATTAGGCAGGATTTTAAACAAATATTAACAATGCAAACTATTTTGATTACAGTCAAGTGCCCATTTGTACCTTTTTTTTTAAAAGAAAAAAAATTTCAAATGGGATCGAAATTCAAGATCTCTTCCCTAAAGATAAGCATTTATCTTGTCTTTGAATGAGGAAATTATTTCTTAAGTGTCCGTAGTCCCCTTCAATCAAGTGGAAGAACCGTTATAAACTTGCATTATAATTAACAACAGATGTTTAATGTTCAGTCAACATACGACATATATCCCCTTTCTTGGGTGCTTCTCCAGTACTATATCTTGCTAATCAATGAATTACATTAAAATAACAATCATCACCTTAATTATCCTTCAATTTTCTTTTGATTGGATTCCAGTATTTATGATATTAACTACATAAATGGGTAAGGGGATTTTAGTGAGTTAAACAAGGATAACGGACATGTTGGCATCAACCCACGATGCAATGCAATGGAAAATTCCTCACGAGTTTTCCACTCTATGAGGGCCTAATTGAGGACTTTCAATATCAATATAACATAATTCATTTAAAAAAGCGTTATGAATTCTCACAAATAGTTGAGAAGTAACATCACAGAAGCTGCATTATCTGATTCTGGGTATACTCGTTGTAGAGAATGGTTCCAAGTTGACACAATCAGATTCTAAAGACCAAATATGCAGCACAGCGAAAGGTTAGAGTCTTCAAGCGATGAATCAGCAAAACATCCGATCAGCAGTGGTAGGAAGGGGTGGGATCATGGACACCATCCTAATGGTGCACAAAAATGGAACTTGGATAAAACCAGGAAACACAGTTCTGTCGTGCCAGTGTTTCCTGTGATTCATATAGACATGCTCCATCATAGGTTACCAAAATGGGAATCTCCTGATTTGAAATTGATGGAGCAACGAACAATGCCAATTCTTGCCATTTCCCTGTGCATGTTCATGGGCTCTCAATTTACTGGAGAATCAGTGACTGTCATGCGCCCCTCATTAAAATTGAAACTACATCATTCTTATTGGCAGTGACATCAGGAAGAGGATGCCTCTGGTCTAAATTAGATAGTCAATTTACCATACCACCGGCAAAAAGAAGGTCACATATCTTTTCCTCTATTGGGACAATATTCGAACAATAACCATCAGCCATCAGGCTCTTCTTTTCCTTTTTATAAGTATCTGTTTCGTAAGTTCTGCCACTTCTTTCAAGACCAGCTAATAGAACGTTGTACGTACCTAAAGAAGGATTGATCCCTTTCCTTTTCATGGTTTTATAGATTTTAAGTGCTTTTTCTGCACCACCAACAAAGAAATATGCACTCACCAAAGCAGTATAAGTAGCAGTGCACTTCTGTTCATCAGGTAATAAATTGAAAATCTTTGCTGCAGAAGTGGGTCTCCTAGCAGCCCCAAGCCTATAGATTAAGAGAGCACCTAAATACAGTCCAAGAGAATGTCCAGCCCTAATCATTTCCTTGACAATATCCACAATCCTGAGAAATGTATTTGATCTTATCATAGTGCCTACCAAAGAAATATATGCTGTTCTCTCCAGGTCTATGCCTATTCTCACACTATATTCGAAGGCCAATAAAGCACTATCAAGTCTGCATTGACTACAGTTCACCTCAATAATGGTCGAGAGAATCCAAGAATCCAAAACTATGTTCTTATCAATTACCCCAGTAAGTAAATGGTCGACTGCAACTAGATTTTTCTTATTCAAGATAATCAGAAAAAGTCCCCTATCTAAAGGATCATCATCAGCACTTGTAATGGACTGAGAGAGATTATCACTATTGAGAGTTTCAGTTGCACAATGAGGATTAACTTGCCTAAGGAGGGCATCACTGACGTTGGCAACTCTTAGAGTTTTGAGTGCTTCCAGAAAGATAGGGTAACGAAGAGTGAGATTATTGTTCTTCATATATTGCAGAATTTGGTTAACTGTGTTTGTTTCACCAGCTTTGCAGCATTTCTCAACCAAAATATTGCACAAAGCTTTATCAGGTTGTGCCCCAACTTCTTGCATTTTGCTGAAAATCTCAAGTGCCTCTTGGTACTTGCCTAAAATCCACCACAGAAAAAGAACAGTGAGAGCATGTTTAGATAGAGAGATTCTGAAATGAGAGATTTTACCAAATCCATGGATTTAAGTCAAATTTACTATTGGGCGTAAAAAAAAGGAAAGCAAAATCCATGCATTGTTGAAAATCCCTCGCCCATCTCAATCCTCACAATCCCTTTATTTTGAGATTCCACGTAAGAGGTGGGATTTTATACAATAGCAATGAAGGCTAGATTCTTATGACTCATTTTTTATTATAAAAACACCCAGGATTTAACGTCCATATTAAATCCATAAATTGTACAATCATAAGGACAAACCTAGAACTAAATTTCGTCTTAGGAAAAAAAAAAAAAAAAAAAGAGGCAATACTCCAACAAAAGACGGAAAATTAGGAATGTAGTGCAGCTAATACTTACAAATGCATGGGACTCATTTGAAACTGTGAAGAATGGATCACATACATTTTTCGGAGATGTTGCAGTATCTTTAAGAATTTCAAGTTCAACTAACACTTGGCCACAAAAACCGTTTCACTTAGACAAAACAACAAACAATGAGAGTGCAAAACAATAAACTCACCGGCACCAACAAGATACTCCATCAGCACAGTATAGGTATAACAATTCGGAGGAACCCCACATTCCATCATCTCCTTATAAACATCAGCCGCCTCCTTCACTCTCTTATGATCAAACAGAACCTTCATAACAGCCGTATACGAAACAACACTAGGACAACACCCCTTCTCCTTCATTTCCCCCCAAATCTTGACCGCCCCATCAACGTCACCACACCTCGAAGTCCAATGCATAACTGAAGTATAGGTAACACTATCAATCCTTATACCCTTTTCTTGCATCTGCTTAAACACGTAGTTCATAGACTCAATCCTTCCAGCTTCACCGAAAATGTCTAGCATTGTGGTGTAGGTGAAGTGATCGTGCTTAAACCCTTTTATAGTTGAAGCCCAGTTGAAGAAAAGCCATGCCTTTTCCATTGGAGGATGGGTTTTGAGGACCTGGTTGACTGTGTAGGAGTCCCATTTTATACCAAGATTTTGAATTTCTTCTTTTGCTGTGTCCCACGATGAGTGTTTCAAGATTCTGCATATGCTTGAAATGGTGTTTCTCATGTATACTTTTGGGTCTTCTTTATTTTTCATGAGTACTGGTTTCTTGGTTGGTTTTCTTGAATTGAATACTAATTTCTTGGTTGGCTTTCTTGGGTTTCTGGTGGATTGGGGAAGATAATGAATCCACAATTTCTTGAAATTTTTGAAATAGCAAAACGACCAATCATTTCGGATGGATGATGTAGAAATTAAAGATTTGATGAGATTGAAATGCGTCATATATATTTGTTATTTGTTTTTCAGAAAACGAAATCTTTCATATACAAAATTTTTCTCCGGTGCGTGATAGAAACAGAGCGCGCGGAACTTAGTAGGGGTCGTTGTGATAACCGGCAGTACGGATTTTCTATAGTTAAATGACCACAATGACCCCATTATTGGATATCCATTGAATTTATATATTGTCGTTTCACGACAGAACGTGTCGCCTTTAATTCCTGTCGGATATTGTGTGGAGTTATACGGTGTCGTTCGACCTGGTTTCCTTTGGCAGTGGCAGACCGTAGGATCCATTAGCACTTGTTCTGGTGTCAAAAGGGTTAGTTCCATGATCGATCGATTACAATTTGATTCATTTTCCCTGTTTATGTAGCCATGGAATCAGATCAACAAACTATACAGATGGTAGTGGAGAAGAGATGTTGGTAGTGATCGAATGCTTCTTTCTCATAATTCATAAATTCAAACTCCAACGATACCTTTGTTGTATGTCTCATATTTTGATCGAAGAGATTTAAATCAATGAATCTAAGCATCGTTTGGTACATCAAACCAAGAAGGAAATTCTTTTAAAAGCATTTGAAAAGCTATAATAACAAGCAGATCATGCCTGAAAATAAGGCCACATAATCAGCAATTAATCGGCCAACGGCTCTATCTTCACCGTTGATTTGCTTTTTATTCATTGGCTTTCTAATAACAGCCCACATAGAAGATCCCTAAGTTACAAGGATCTTCAACAATCCTCGTATCCTAGGCAAATCTTGTTGAGCTTCTATTGCTTGAATTCAGATGAACTTCCGAGCTGCTAGAGTGCTTTAGTCTCGCAATTTTGTTCGTTGCTCTTAGATGCAAGGATGTGTTTTAGATTAAATCTGAATTCTTTTTCTTCATTCTACTCCTTCCTCTTGTTTTTATATTAAAAAGAATAAACTAATGTTCCATTTATTTCACAAAAAATGTTTTTTCTACTTTTTTTAAAATTTATTGTGTTTAGAAAAATTAATTAATAGAAAATATTTTCTCGATCGATAGAAAACTAAGCTATTTTTAATAAAAATGACTTTTAACAAATTCATCAAAAAAAAAAAATCATATAAACACATCTAATAGATGAATTCTACAATAACAGATTTAAAAATATCGTCCTATGTTAAAAGTAATATACTAATTTAATGCAACTATTTTTTGTTTTGTTAGTTACAACTTATTGATCTAATAGTAAATAATAATTTTTATTTAATCCAATAATGAATTATTAATTACGATATTATAATATAATAATATAAATAACACTATAATCTTCACCCTCTTAATGTACTTATTATCATCAATCATCCTTAGTCATTTATAAGCATTATCGATTGTTGCCAATGGAGATGATCATCAGCAATTCCTGAAATTCGAAAAAATTTTCATTTTTAATATATTTTTTCTCATATTAAAGATAAATAATATAAATATAAAGTGTTTGTGGTATGAAGTTTGTTGTAACCTTATAAATTAAAATAAATATTTTGAATATATTAGAAAATATTTTCTATAAACAATTTGTTTTCCACGAAACATGAGTCTAAGTTCACAAATATTTTTAACCCTAGACAGCTTTTTGAACCAAAAAGAACCTCATAAATGGCTTGCTATCGAGTAAGAATAAGCATTTTCAGTGTCTTTTGAGGACTAAGACATGGCCATAAATAATGGCAAAGTACAACAGACAATTATTTGATTTCCACTCACTTTGTGATGCATTACCCTCAGACAAACACCATGACCAAAGACTGTCATGATGGATGCTGACTGTACAATAATAAATTTAAATCTGCCTGATCATTCTTAAATCCACTAGAGTTTTATGATCACAGTTACAATGCACCCACTGACATTTTTGTACAAAATGATCAAACTAATCAACTCTTAACTAATGCCATTTTTTAGCGCACATTTATTTCTTTATAAGATGAATGAAGGTATGTGTATCATATATTCTTCTACTCATCGACTCTAAATGAAGCCTTTTTGCATAGAATACTTCCAAAATATTTCAATAAGCAACCATATAACATCAGATATATTTGGTGTCAGAGTATCAAGCGAAAATCTAACACAAGCAAAACAAAATATCAATTGAGAAACACAGAAATCATTTTTCATAATAAAGCATCAGTCTGCTCATCCATGTAATATTCTTTATAGAGATTGAATAATTCAAGTCGACCAATGCAAAATGCTAGAACCTCCTCTATCTATAGCATGAAAATCACGCAAGATAGTCAAGTTGGCAAAGACAATACTGCACATGTTTAAGAACTTCTTTAGCGATCAGGATACCTGATTATTTTATGCAAAATTACTGTCCTAGCCTGTGTTATGTCATGGCTACACTTATTAGCATGTTCACCTAAAACTTCAATGGTTTGCATGAACACATCCAACTTCTTCTTGATCTCATCCATCACAAGCTTCATAGCATCTTCTTCTTCAAGAGCAATCCTGGCATTTTGCAGGAGTGACTCAATTTCCACTTCCAATTTGTTGACAAGCACCCGTATATTATCCATATCCTTGATCGCAATGAATGTTCCAACCTGCATTGAGCTTAACAACTCCTTCTGGCCCTTTAATGCCTTCACATAGTTATTCCAAAGTGAATTACACCATTTTCCTACCGATCCAATTGGAACAGCCAGTGCACCTGCCAAAGCTGTTACAACAGGTGGTGCAGAAATAGCAGCTGCCACCACTGAGAAAATCAACACTGACACAAAAACAGCAACAAACAGCACATTTGATACCCTCCTCCACGTCTTCATGGATTTCATTTTCTTGTCAAACCTCCTCTTTCGCTGTTGCAATTTATTTAACATGGACACTTGCTGCCTATACACTGACTCAAAGAGTATAAAGAACTCTTCAGTAAAAGGATTGCCAACTGCCTTGAATTTCTGCAACTCCTCTAATGTCTTCACATACTTCCTTTCTGCAAGTCCATCTTCCACAACTATTGCTTCAAACTGCCTAAGTGCAAGCTGTATGATCAATTGACTATTTCGAGCTCGCTTAAGGCAATTTTCAAGGGCATTACAAAAATCCAACGTTTTGGCACTATTATCAAAATACTCCTCCACCAAAGCAAACAAATCTTTATCATTCCATATATCTTCTCTGCTCTCCAATATGACTTTGACCACTTCTTGATTCATCTCAAGAAGACTACTAGTTACCTCTCTGAGCGAGTCAAAAGATAGTGATCTAACCTCGACACCAGTAGCAAGGGTGTTAATGACCTGGTTAGTCCTCTCATGAAGCGTGATGTCAAAGGACTGCAGGTCAGGATCAAGCTTACAAGCATCCGCATATGAGCTCAATTCTGCTGTGTATTTAGAATTGCTATTAATTTGGAAGGGTGGTGGAGCTGGTGGCTCAATACCATTTTTCTTGCTACATTGTCCTCCCATCATATCCAGAACAACGCCAGAAAACCCAAAACAAAACGGGCGATTTCGGTACCTCCTGCGATACTCTCAAGAAAGAACTAGTATCTTTCAGATTGAGGGATAAATTTCAGACCTTTTTCACTTGAAATGCAATAAAATTGCAAGAAGATGCCAATTAAGTAAAATCCTAGGCGTCAAAGTTGAATCGACGACAGAAGCCAGGGTAGGACTTTTCAAATTTGAGTTAAAACTAGCTAATCAGATGTAAAAACACCAAAAGTAACAAAATTCTTCTACAATCCTTAATTCCAAAATAAAAATCAGATGAAAAAGCAGCTAAATTCAAAAGTGAACTGATTTGGGTATAAATTAGCTTAAACTTTAAACCTGGTATCCGATGAAATTGAAGCACCTGAAATTCAGCTCAAACTTCAAAGATCAAGCAGAAAGACAAAGATCTCGAGAACCCACAGCGATTTTCAATGGATTTTACTGTAAGACGAATGCAATAATGAGTAACAAGACAGGAGCATTAAGAAAGCGATAGTCTTGGTAAGTAATGGACAAGTATTGGGGCACGATGAGGTTCAGTTTGGCTTATAAGAATAGGAAAGGAAAGGAAAAAGGAAAGAAAATGGAGAGGAAAAAATATGGCCAAACGAGGACCTAGGAAAAGTTCAACTACGTGTATGGCTGGTTTTTCTTGTATTGTCTAATGATGCAGATAAAGACTGGATAGGCGACTGATTGTGAGGAAGGATCCAAGCAGCTGCTGCTCCAATAGTAAACTTTATACATTGACTAATAAAGACACGAGTATACGCGTATTTTTTTTGCCTGGAATACGAGTACAAAAACTAACATGGCATGGCCATGGTTTGATTTTTTTTTTTTTAACTTTAATATGGACAATTAAGTCAATCGATGTGAGAGAAACGTTTTTTTTCCCTTTCCTCTAATACAGCAAGAATTTTTAAGTTTTCAGAATCGAGTCAAATAGATTTATTTAAATAAATTTAAATTTATAATAATAAAAAAATCTTATTATTAAATTAAATTATTTTATTTAAATATAATAAAAAATAAAAATTGTCTAATTTAAAAATGAATATATTTCTTATGTTGTTGACTAGAATTTTAATTTTGAAACTAAAGTCATATGAACCGATTATTGTAAATTTTCTCGGTATAGTGTAAGTAACATGTCTTCAATATGATTATGATATTATTGAACTGCAATTAAAAATTAAATTGAAACTAAAACATAAGTTAATTTGAATGATTTTATCTCTTAATTTGCAATAAAATGATTCATGAATCATGGACCCCACTCTTCTCATAATGAATTAATACAAGAAATTTTTCAAAAAATAAAGTTTAATCATCTTTAACAGAAACACAAATGATAATGTAAGTCTTGAAAAAAACTATAGGGAAAAAAAAAGAAAGATAAATAATAGTTTTTTAATAAAAAATTCAAGAATAATAATTATTTCCATTTCTGTATGTTTGTTTCCAACAAATAGAAGCATTCCCCTTCGTTGTGGTGAATTATAAACAAAATTCACCTATAAAATAATTAATTAGTTTGCAATGCCTCTTTACAATCAAGTTGCTGCGGAATAGTGGTGCGCATTTGCGCTCTGGTGACCCGGGTTCGATCCCCGGCACTAGCATTCGGTATTTTGGCTAATCTAATAATTGAATTGTCTGTTTTGCTGGAGCCACAAGAGGAACAGTCCTATCAAATTTTTAAGCTCAACTAATGGTCGGGCCTGTAGCACAGGATGCATAGAGGCATCATACCAACACAGCCTAGAAATTGTATTTTATAGCTCTTATTCCGAAAACCCGGATAGAGAAACGGAGAAATCGGAGGCCACAGACCAGTCCATCAGAACCAACAATACAAAGAAACATAATTCCTATTCCAGAAATGTTCAAAATCAATTATTGTAGAAAGGCCGCCGACCAGAACATGTAGATGTTCAAGTACTTGGAAACACATTGGCATTCAGATTCATGAATTATGCATTAACTCTGAGCTCCCAAAGTCGCCAGCAACAGTGCTTTCTGCATAATTTTTCTTCCCTTATCCCTGCTAAAACATTGGCACCAAGACATTTCCATGAGGGTCTAGTTTCGTTCGAGATGCTATGTTGATAAGAATGCGAGAGGAATGTCATTATCAAGTCTTGAAAGAAAATGTCTTAGTAGAGTAAACACATATCCTCCACTCCACATTGAATTCCTGATTCCAAATTGAATAGCTAGCCACTTCTTTTTGTACATCCCATTTGTAGTAGAGCTATAATAAAACCTTGCTAACAAATTCATCAACGATCTATAAGAAACTCGAAATCAAAAAACGGAATCAACAAATCACAACAAAACCCCAAACCGAACCCAATGGCAAATTCCTACACCATTAGAACACATGGAGTTAAAGATAAAACACAGTCCTAAGAACAAGCATATACAAACATTAATCGACCAATTCTAATGAACTGTATAGCTAGAATCGATACAAAGCTAAGCTTTAATTATAACATAAATTTATAAGTGGAGCAATTAATAATACAACACCAAACCACATTAGTTTTGCCTGTAAGCAATGTAATTAGCCAAAGCAACTAGAGGAGCAGCCTTTACCGGATCAAACCCAGCAAGCTGCTCCTGAGCTTCCTTATTCAACTTCTCAGCAAATTCCCTCGACTTCTCGATCCCTAACAACTTCGGATAAGTAACCTTATCCGCCACTAAATCTTTGCCTGCAGTTTTCCCCAATTCTTGAGACGATTTTGTCACATCAAGAATATCATCCACCACTTGAAACAACAACCCAATATCCCTCGCGTACTTCCTCAACTTCTCCACTTCATCGTCAGTCCCTCCCCCCATTATCGCCCCTAACACCACTGCCCCTTCTAGAAGCTTCGCCGTTTTATGCACGTGTATAAACTCAAGTTCCTCTAACCCCACAGCGGATGACCCTTCAGAACTTATATCAACCACTTGGCCTGCAACCAACCCTTCCGCCCCAATCGCCTTTGCTAACTCCCCAATCGCCCGAATAATCCTAGAAGTAGAAACATTTAACGTCGCCACAGCGATGTGCTCGAACGCGAAGGCCAATAGCGCGTCGCCGGCGAGAACCGCCACATCCTCCCCGAACGCGATGTGGTTGGTGGGTTTTCCGCGGCGGAGATCGTCGTTGTCCATGCAAGGAAGGTCATCGTGGATTAAAGACATGGTGTGGATCATTTCCACAGCGCAGGCTGCCGGCATGGCCATGGAGTCGTTCCCGCCAACAAGCTCGCACGCGGCGAGGCAGAGCGCTGGGCGGACCCGCTTGCCACCGGCCAAAAGGGAATAGCGCATGGATTCATGGATTTTGGCTGGTTCTCGGAGGGAAACAGCTGCATCTAGTGCTTGGTTGATGGAAATGGCTTTGTGGCGCATATAGGATTTGAAGTCGAAAGATGGCGCCCCATTAGAGGTAGTATTACTGTTGTTGTGTTCCTCTTGTAGACTTTGTTCTTGCCTTGTTATAACTGCAGAAATAAATGAAATGGGTCGTCTTGGTCGTTGATAAAGGCAAGGAATTGGTGTGGATCTGGATCTGGTGGCTTGGTTTAGGACAGAAAAAGGGTGGATTAACGAGCCCAAATTAATAGAAGTCATTTTTTGTTGATTCTGTTGATGCGGTAAATTTGAGTTTAATGGAGAGAGAGAGATGTCCTTCAGAGGAAGATGAACGTTGTCCACTTCGGTAAAAAAGGCAGCAGCATTCAGTGAGCAGAAGCACAGAAAAGGAAGAAGAGTGATGGTGGAGATAGATAGGATTTTGGATTAAATAGTGTCCATACATGCATACATATATATATATATATATATTATTTAGTTATTAATCCACTAGGGAATAATGATTGGTTCTGATTATTTATTTCTCTTAATATTTTTACATGTCAGGTGCAGTAGTGTCCAAAAGAGAAATGGCGTAAACAATGCGCTTGGGGTATTTTTCATTATCCTTTTGAGATTTGCTCAAATGGCATGGCATCCCTAAATAAAATTGGAACGCCATATTTGATATGATATGAGCTTGCGTTAGTTTTCCATCTCCCGCACCACATAATATTTTCGTTCAAATTGGGTACAGGTAGATGAATTATGAATACCCTGCCAGCCACCAAGGACAGTGTAACGTGGAATTCTCCACTCAACTCGATTTTGATTGGCTTCTTGCTCCTGTTGTTATAAACCACTGTACGCTTGTGATTTTTTTTTTTTTTAATATCAATTTTGCACACTTTTCACCACCAATAGAACATACGCATGTGTTAGCTTGCCACTAACTTATACCCGCAGTCCCTAAATTTTAGAGATAGTTAGAGACAGTTTCCCTGTTATCTTTATATTTTGATTTGCATAAAAATATATATTAATTATTTTACTTCAACAATTATCTATTAAATATATTTTTTTATTTTTATTTTACAAAAAATACATATTTTTCATTTAATATTATTTTTAATATTTCAAAGTGTCATATTAGATAGAATTTTCAATTTTATGCGCTTAACTTAATTCATTTGTATCTTTTTTTATTTTTCTATATTTTCTCTCTATTCATAATTGTAGACAATTAATATGCATTTTAGGAAAGAAAGAAAGCTAGAGATTTCGACTATAATTATGAACGAAGAAAGAGAAAAATACTTCTTTTGTTTCAAATTAAATATTATTTTAGAGAAAAATTTTTCTTTTATAATACTTACATTTTACAATTATTAATGAACACTAATTAATTTTTTTAACTCTAAATTTTCTCTCTTTCATAATAATCAATTCTTTTTAGAATGCACAATAATTTATAAAAATAATTAATTGAGAGTAATATAATTTTTTTATGTGTAATAAATTAATTGAGAGTAATATAGTCTTTTTATATATAACAACATTTATTGCATATAATTCTTAATATATATAAAAAACTTTAAACAACATCTATTAAGAAATAGAAAGAGTATAAAAAAAATAAAGAGAAAAAAAAAGAATTAAGTTAGACACGAGAGGTTAGAAATCTTATTTGATGTGACACTTTATGACACTAAAAATAATGTTAAATAGAAATCAAATTAAATTTTTTATGGGGTGAAAATAAAAAAAACGTGTCAAAAATAACTATTGAAACGAAAGTGTTTTTTTTTTTTTTGTTGCAAATCGAAATATATAAATGGCAGTGAAACAAACTACTTCTATATTTAGGGAGGATGGATATAATTTAGCCATTAGTACGCTTTTTCAAACTAATTTTTCCTCAAGATTGCAGCACATGTTCCGTTAGGCATGCTTTTCACATTTTTTTTTCTCAATATATGGAATAAGACTTTTAAGTTCCGTTTCATTCAATTATTTGATTGATGATACTCGTGATTGTTAGCTCATAAATGTAAACTGTTTGACAAAAGTCTACTAGAGCAATAGATTACTGTTAAGATATTCAAATGACAATCAAAGTACACAAGTGTTAAAATAATAAATAATTTTAGTTATAAATTTAATTTAATTTATGTTATGATATCCTTTTATTCATAAATATGATGATTATTATTATTATTTTAAAATATTTATATATTTTTTCATTATCATTTATAAGATTTCCCAAATTTAAATAATTTAACTACATAGAGTTAATTTCAAAAAAATAATTTCACCATTTAGAATCTAACAAAATATATAATTAGATAAAATATGCATTTAATTTAACTTTTTTAATTCTATTTTCTCTTAAAAAACCATTTCAATTTATTAAATAAAAAAATAAATTTGTTAAATAAGGAAAAATTTATAATGTACATAATGTTTTTTTTAAAAAAATTATCATTAGATTTAAAACTATGACAACTATGAAAAAATTTCTATTTAAAAATTTCTATCAATTTTTTTGACTGAAGGTTTAGTGTTAATTAAATCACATATATTCACACACCAAATGAGAGAAGACAAAAATAAATGACTAACCACCCATCCAATTGGATACTTGTAGTAATTTTCCAACAAAATTAAAGACCTAATCTTGTTGCAATAAATTTATTATGAATCAATTCATTCATTGGGCTCTCAAACTGAATTAGACGACCTAATTAACTTGAGGTCCAGCAGTCCTAATACTCACCAGAAGAACATTTCTGCGAGCAGAAGAACACCTGAACCGATGGACATTTTAGTACAATAGTCTTATGCCCTAGTTCCCTTCTAACAATTTGAGGTGAAAATTTCGCTCAATCACCCTCAATATTTTTCTCCAACAGCATTCAAAAAAACCTTATCATGTCAATGGAATTCAATCCACTATCACAAAGCTGTGATCTCACTTGTGGTACAGGTAGACAAAACTGAAAATCAAGAACCCAGCCATCTGCAGTCAACAAGACAAAATGCTTAGTGCATGCACATGCAACAGCAGTAATGTGGTTTCTGTGAGAGAGTGCGAGAGTACCGTGGTAAAACAAGCTCCATAATAGGGAAAAGCCGTTGTTATAAATCTCTCATATTCATTGTGTCTAAAGGGCTGAACTGGAATCTGCCATCAATAATTTGTATTGGTGTCAGTGAAAATAAATGCCTCATAATGTGTTCCATGCAATAGAATTCTCTGTTGTCCACAGATTAACAGCTTTACAAGAATCAATCGATAATATTCATTAAAAAACTGTATGCATAAATTTGTTAATCTATGGACAGCAGGAACATACTTTGTAATCAACCAAAAACCCCCAGCCCTAATTAGCCACTTAAACTAGGCCCAGATGGCTTATCAGTTATCTTTTCCACTTCATAATTGACATCCTATGCATCTTGGGCTTCCAGGTATTATATTTCCAATTGTTTTCCCCTAGATGAACATGCAGCAAAATTTGAATTAAGCTACCAAACAATTACATATAACACTTGGTACAAGATAGGATTCTTATCATATATTAAGCTAGAAAATTGGTTCAGTTTACTTTGCAACTATATAATCTGCTCTGTCTTTCCTAAGCAGTTCAAAAAATGCCAGTTTGATCAGACAATCAACTGATTGAAAAAAAAAAAAAAAAAATTCATACTTAAATCAACTGTTTCAAAAATACTACGCAGGAAAGTTGCTAAATTTGCAAAGCATAGAAGATATTATTACAGTAAAAGAAGCTTACCTGTTTGGAAAGAGATAAGCTAGTGTATCCAAGCCTCTGATACTCAACCTTGAACTGGAAAACCCCATAAACATCAGGCACCTTGAATGATGTATAATACAGACCCTGAAAAATAGTATACAATTTGATCAGATATTGGGCCAAATAGCATTGTAAGGTAGAATAAATATCAGAGGCCAAGAAAAATAGCACCTTCTGGTCAGTTGAGAGGGTTTTCAACACATAAGGGCTCATCATGAAGAACTGAACCTGAACATCACTGGCCACATATGGTTCCCAACTCTTTCCAGTCCATTCATATATCTCAACATAAAAGTTCTGCAATAAAATAAAATTTTACAAGCAGTAGTCATTACTTTCTTTCCATGTAACTTCCCATTATAAAAATTCAAACAGGAAAAAATGAGTGGAGGTGTTACCAAATCATCTTTGATCCTATACATTGCAGGTTCATCAGTTTCCTCAACTTTGTGGTGTCTAAGATTAACAGCCTGGAGACCAAGAATTAGACTTAAACACATAATTGTGCAACAGATAATAGAGCAAACACAAAATAGTGAAGTTAGTATATGGAATCAATGCCAAAGCTAACAATGATATTTCAAAACACTATTACTGTATCTCCATATGTTGATACAGAAATAATAATTCATGAAAAAGTAATATATGTTTCACCTTTAGGTGACCTCTTTCATGGAAGATCCATTTGCTAAGTTCAGTCACAAACTGCTCGTTACCTGATTTCTCATATCTGTTATTAGAACATCATTAAAAAAAAATCACTATTTGCAATTCAGAAGCAGAACACAGTAAAAGGCAGAAAGGAAAAACATGATATAAATGAAGTTTCACGAAGATTTTCGGTTCGTGGTTCCGTAATCAATTCTACCATGTTGATTGATCCCTTCTTCAGGTTCATGTTACTTTGAAAGCTGTTATTGAACCCGATGCATTTATTGATGATATTGTACATTTATTTAAAGGTATGACACCATTGGCACAACATTAAATCAAAGTTATCAATGATGTGTCTAGGCTCCAAGGTAGATTCCTTTCTAGTGCTCTCAGGCAAAAAGCTTAAAAGTTACATTAAGGGTTATCCTTAAATGCAGAATAGGGGCCTGAACTTTTTTTTATTACCATGCTCTTTAGTTGATTTACTTGCAATGTAGGATTTATTACTTTATGCCTTGGTAATTTGGTTTTAACCATTGGACTGTTCTATCATTGTTAATAAAATAGGTACAACTTCATAGAATCAACTTTTACAAGGTGAAAATAATTTGAAGGGAATAGATGAAGAGAGAACATTGATATGCCCGTCCGTTGAACAATACTCAGTAGTGGTTACTATTTTTTGGCTATTGCATGCTCATGGCTTTTGCGAATCTAAGTTGGCTTGAGGTTAGAAATTATTAGTCTCACATGTGATTTCCTTGGAGTCTAGTCTTGATTATGTTTAACAAGTTCTAGTAGTTATCTTCCGTCCAGTATCAATGTGTGATTGCGATTCTTTCTTTTTTTTGTTTTTGAATCAATTAATAATACATAGTAATTACAGGTTGAGAATACCATACAACTATGAACACACACTTTAACATATATATGCACCACACATCCTTCAAGTACGCACCTACACCTTGCAACTGATGCTTAGCACCAAGCAACTTGCAGTAGGTTACTTCCATTACTCTTTGAAACGCATTAACAATAAGGTTAACATCCTCATTTTATAGCACAATATAGTAGTATGCACTCATATACATATCTATGCAGTGAAAAAGTTAGTGTAATGGATGGAATTATAGAAGTACAATTTGGACCAGAAGAATGCATGAATGGATTTTAAGAAACCCTAGACACCTACAGTCAAACAGCAGTGGAAAAAAGGAAGAAGATGTACAAGACTTTGACTTACTTTATTGAGCTCCCAGCCTTCTGCACACCTGATCTGAAAAACCTGAAATACAAAAAGAAGAAACGTTGTCAATGAATAAAATAAATATTCATTAGAGCAACTGTACAGCTGAACACTCATATAATTACATACCCATTACTAAACATATCTACGGAGCCGGTGATCATAATCCGAGCATTATTTCTAGCCTGCATTAGATTAAAAGTATTAACCAAGGAGATTCCACTCCTATAAGTCTCGTTTTTTTTAAATCACTATAACTGAAGCTAGGTAGGAGGTAGAAACTTTGGAACACCCACTGAGGCATCCAATGGTTGTACAGACAAAACATTAGGCAAATTGCCACTATGAATAGAGAAGCATTAACTATTAACCCACAAGAAAATCTGATGAAAGTTTTATTGCACATCCAGTAGACACATGCACTGGAACCAAATATGAATAGTAATTCATTACTTTCCAAACATGATAGGCAAAAACAAATATTTCCATTCTAGAAGTATAAAGATATGCATCAAGGCAAACTAATAGAAAGGCAAGACATGAGGATATCAATCAATAAAACATAGATAAAGCCAATATGAAATCATCAACTGAGCACATCTCCATCATGTGCTTCATTACATCAATATTGGCCACATGAGTTATGTGTTTATGTGTCAGAGAGCAGGGGGATTGGTGGACAGGGAAGATCCAACTTACCTGCATTACCGAAACTAACGAGATAGCAGATCCAGTAAGCGATGGAGGATTCGATAACTTGGAACTAGGATTAGCAGAGTATGCTGAAAGAGAAGCTGAAAGAACTTTCAAAGCCTACAAATTACATCACAAACAACAGCAATCAAGAAACCTCAATCTTTACACACTTTTTTTTTACTTTAGTAAATAGTATCAATCACATTACACCTTACCAGGCCATTTGCTGCATTTATAGAATGTGCAATACCTCTAAAAAGAACCGGAGCCTGTTTATCACATAACCATAAACATTCATGCATTAAAACATTAGTATTCACAAGCTACGCTAACTGGTACTAAAACAATTACAACACAACTAACCTCAATTTTAGTTTTCCCCAATAAGACATCAGATTTAATAAAATCATCTGCAGCAATCAGCGTATGATCGCCCTCCGTGGCCGAGACTGCGTAGCTTTTATGATCAATGACCACAGCCAACGGATCCTACACCATTAAATAGAATGCGCTCATAAACTCAACAATGCCAGAGGGAAAGAAATAAAACTTAAAAAAAAAATGTGACGCCGACCTCATCGAAATCAACTCCGCATTCAGTAGCAATGCTCTTAATCAAATCAGATGCAGAATCATCCGCAGCTATAATCAAGTCATGACCGGAGTCAACGAAGTCAAGCACAGCAGCCAAATCTACCGCACCGCCAAATCCTAACCAAATTGCCCAGTAACCAATTTAAAAAAAAAAAAACCGAAGTTATTAGTAGGTTTAAATCGGGTGTCGGCGAACTTACGCTCGACGGAAGGAGAGAAGAGAAGGAGGCCATCGTATAAGTACTGGCCGTATCGTTGAAGCGCGAGCTTAGGATCGTCGGCAAGCTTGAAATCGAGGTCGAATCCACGGGACTTGAGGGAGTTGAAGAAGATGGAGTGGGACGATTTGAGTGAGAAGTCGTCGAGCAAGACTAAAATACGGCGGTCGGTTGGGGATTCCGGCGAGAAGGCGAACGAGAGAAAGGGTAGGAGTGCGATTGTTAGGAGTATTGAGATCGAGAGTTTCAACGCCATTGCCGCTGCAGCTGTGAGTCTCCCTCGAAATGAGTTTTGGAACGAGTAGTAGGGGTGCTCAACCGAACCGTGAGCGTGAATTTAAAGGACCGTTGGTTTCGGTTCGAAATTTTTCAAACCGAAATCCAACTAAAAAAAATAAAAAATATGAATTCAGTTATTCGAAAATCGAATCAGCTAACTTAAAAAATATATATTATATTTATATTATAAAAATATTTAAATAAAATTATATATAAATATTATAAGAACATATTAAAATAACATTATATACAAATTTACAGAGAGAGTATTATATACATATTTAAATGTAATATATATTTGATGAGTTCAAGTAATCAATAATTTTTAATATAAAATTTAAAAAATTAAACTAAAAATTAAAATTTTTCAAAATAAAAATTAAAAGCAAACTCATGAATTAATTCACTAAATTTTTTGGATCAATTTCAATCGAATTTTCAATTAATTCAATTATTTGACTTTTTTGTCACCCCTAACAAAATAATAATAAGTAGGTGAAAATAAGTTATAGAATTTCTAAATAGTGGTAAAAGTTTCTAATATGGATTTCAAACTTATGTACATATTATGTGATTTAAATTTCATCGATATAATCTCTATCTAAAAGAAAGACGATAACTCAAATTAACACTCATAAGAATACTATTTATTCTTTCAAATGTAAAGAGACTCATATTCTTTTTAAATATAATTATAAATGTTTTTATTTATTAAATATTTTGCATAATTCATCGTGAGGGCATATTTAAGAACCTTTTTATCCAAAAATAATAATACATAAAATATCAGCGTAGGAAAAAAGCAGTGTACTTTACTATACACATATCCTTCGTTCATGTCTATCTCTAATCCAGACACAAATTACTGCAGACGCTAGTTTTGGAAATTGGACTAAAGCTTATTTTGGCCCCCTAACTATTTTAAGTCATTCAATTAAATATAATTTTAATTTTGTGGGCTTATTTTGTCTAAAATTATGAAATAACAGCTTGTTTTAAATCAATTTTAACTTGTTCAAGTAGAGTGTGTCACACTCACCTCATACGACAATGAAATACTTAAATTTGGATATTTAAATTTAAAAAATTATACCAATATGGTTAATTTCTTTAAAATGTTTAGTTATTTATTTATTATCAATCATTATTATTATTATTAAAATCATCATTTTGCTTGCTTCTAAATGATCCCAAATATATTTAACTAATTAATAAACAGTTTTGGTTTTGGACCTAAAATCGCTCACATCGCGATATCGAATTTTCAATAAATTTTCGTTGATGAAGAAAACTTTTACAACCGTTTAAAGTTGCTCTAGTAGCAACTCAAGGTCATCAATATCAAATAAGAGTAGGTAAAAAATGAGCAAAAGAATCTAAAGTGTGCATCATGCTCAAGAACAAGTGAAATTGATCTAATTGATGCCTTTATAATAAGTTCATGATAATTTATTTGGATTTTCTAAAATTTAATTAAAAATTCGTTATGGATAGTAATTTATAACTAGTGATTATTGATATAATCATAAAGGCAATAATATTTATTGATTTTCAAAGGTGATAAGCTTATCATTTATGAAAGACAATGATGCCGATATTTGTTATTTTGGCGTTTGATTCTAATATTGTCTTAATCCTTAAATACTAGTACTTTATAATCTAGCTATCTTATTTTACCCTTCACTTTTTGTTAATTTCTATTATGTATTTGTCACTTTCATTTATTACTATATAAATTCAACTAGTAAAATTATGAAAATTGTCTTAAATAAAAATTAAACATAAAAGTTATTGATAAATTTTATTTTCTTTAAGATTTATCAAATTCATACTTTTAATTGATCTTATGTAAATTTATTATGATATAAAAATTTTGAATCGTGATAGTTGTAAGAAAAGTATGTTTGAAGTTGAATTTTAATTATATTACGTCTAATTTTTAAAAAAATTATTAAACTCATTTTTAATTGATTTTATGTGAATTCATCATGATAGAAAAACTTTAGATTATGACAATTGTAAGAAAAGTCTATTTGAATTTAAATTTTAATCATATTAAGTTTATTTTTAAATTATAAAAAAGAGATAAAATTTATAGAGTTTAATTAAAACAGAGAGAGATTAATTAAAACAGAGAGAAAAAAAATAAGTGATAGATTTATTTTTTTTTATTAGTTATCGACTACGTGACTCCATGTGCAACTCTAATATAGCATTACGGTTCTATAAATTTTGTATAATAAGTGAAAAAGTGAAAATTGAATTCAATTACATATTTTAAAATAGTTAAAGGGGCAAAATGATCTTAGTCTTTAGAAATTAGAACAGGAGGGCCCCACCCGTCGCCTCTTCTTTCTTTCGTCATTTGCAGCCAAATCTGTGTTCTCTTTCCTCATTATATTATTGTTATTATTATAATATGATATATAATATATGTAACCCTTCTCCTCGCTTACTCGCTCCAATCAGACCCATATAAACCCCTTCGCTTTTATTTTCTTTTTAGTATATATTTTCTTTCTGCCCATTGGTAATCCATTTGCTTTGCTCATTTTATCTATCATTTCCCTTTTTATTCATCTTGAATTTAGTTTGTTTAATTTCTGATATGATGTATTGATGTTGCTTTTTTTTTATTGAAATTTTTCTTAGGGTTTTCTAGCTAATCAATTTAATTTTACATTAATTTTATTTACGATCTGTTATGTTTTGATGGAATATTGATCAATTATTGACGTGAAATTTGATTTATTTTTTGTAGGAGCTATGATTCGGCTGTTCAAAGTAAAGGAAAAGCAGAGAGAGCAAGCTGAAAATGCCAATGGAGGGGCGCCAATCAAGAAGCAAACTGCTGGAGAATTGCGTCTGCATAAGGGTT